>VDFB02127710.1:0-18177 GCA_007258455.2 Sequoia sempervirens
CATGGAAAAAAATTACAAAAAATATAAGGCCACATCTGGACATGAGTCCTCTATTTACATCTAAAATCTCATAAAAAAATATTATCATTTTATTATGGTTAGGGTGGTCAGACAAACACCTACTTCTGAATTTTTTCCTGAAATTTAAGTAATACTGCATTGAAATTTTAAATTTTCACCAAATAGATTTTGTTTTTAAAAAAATAAACCTAGTAGTTTAGAAACTACATTCAATTTCCCATAGAATCTATTCTTACATATTTTTGAAATAATATAGATAACTTATTCAAATTTTTACATCAAGTTGCCTAACTCTAATTGTTCTGAATTTTCATTGCCACTTAAGGGCTTGTTTGGCATACCATGATCCTGCACATACCCGTGGCTCAAAACAAACCTTAGTGGATGGCTTAGGCGAGATGAATTCTTGAAGGGATTCATCTAACATAGCAAATTCATCACTACTAAAAGGTTTGAGGTGTAATGTATCATCAATTAGTTTAGGTTTCTCATAGCAAGACTTAGTGGATGAAGTGAGTGAGAGGAAGTCCTAAAGGGCTTCATCTAACTTTTCTAAATCATCACTACTAAGAAGCTTAGATGAGATAGTGTTTCTAAGTTGAATAATTTGATGTATAGGTTCATTTGATGTTTTCAAATGTTCGTTTTCACTTACTGATGAATCTGATCTAAGAGAACTAGGAACTAAAGCTAAAAATGAAACTTACAAAAAATTGATACTATTCATGATTGCCATTTAAAGTAAATGATGTTTAATGCTAATGATTTAAATGTAATAGAAAATAAATGAACTGAAACAAAAAAGTAATTCATGCAAACAAAAGGTTAAAAATTGGAAACTGAGTTCTGAAAATAGTGATGCAAAATGTGTACTGGGACTGATTCGCCCAAGATGGCGAATTAGTCCTAGTAGGGGTATTTTGAATTTTTTTTTGAATTTTTTATTGTTTTCCATGTTTTTAGGTCTATACAATGCAAATATAAAGTGAAAATATAGAATTTCAATATTTTGAATGATTGTAAATCCAATAATGAAATCTATATGATCTTTTCCCTAATACAATGTTTGAAAACCCTAAGATGCAAAATAATGCAAAACCTAATGCAATGTTGATGCAAGCTAGCCTAGGATGTAAATTTAGTTGAAATTAGAAGTAAAAATTTTCTAAAGATGGGTTCACCAAAATGTAGACATGGGTTTTGGTACCCTAATGGTCTCTTTCACTTCTAGGATCTTTCACCTAAAAGGAAAGAACCATGGTAAAAATTAGCTATGTTCACACTCAAGATTTATGTAGTATCAATGAACTATGCCTAGATGAGATGATATAAATGCAAAGGACTGATAAAATAGATTGGTTTTGTATGCAAAACTAAGAAATGCAAAGTGTTTGAAAACACGTTGTGATATGCAAAATGAACTGAAAACATAAACAAACAATAACAGAACTGAATGAAACTAGATGAAGTGCACTTGGAGGCTGAGAAGGATTGAAAACTGCTCTAAAAAACTAGAAATGTTGACTTTTTGATTGAATGGGACTCATTCACCAACCTGGGTGAGTTAGTCCTAGATCAAGGTTTCTGCTCAAAATTTTTGTTTCTGCCAAAAGGGTACTGGAATCTGCACTTTGTCCTGATAGATACCTCCAATGGGACTAATTCACCACTAATGGTGAATTATTCCTTTTCCCATTTTCTTAAAATCAAAGTCTTAGATATGCACTTTAACACCTGCACTGTAGTTCCTACTTGAATCTCAAATCCGAATCTTCAAAAACACATGTAAAATAGAATATAGTTTGTTTTCTAATGGGGGGTTTTCCTTGGTCAAACCTCTAATTTGGTAATTAAACCTTGGAGTGATAATTAAATCTGCATAAAACCCTATCCCTAAGTGTTTCTAAGACTAGGAAAATCTGAATTAAGACAAAACCCTATTCTAATGTGCTAGAATAAGATGTTTAAATGAAGCTTGAATGATGTGAGACTTCAACCTAATAAACCCTAAATTTTTTTAAATGAATATGGAATCACTTTGGAAACAAGTCTTTAGGCTTTATTTGATGGCTAGTTGCATCTCCTCAACCTAGATTTCTCCATGATTCTCCATAGGCATCCATAATCAACTCTTTGCAATGTGCGATCTTGAATAAGAAGTGAGCTTGAAGACCTACAAAAACCCTAACTTGTTGTCCTAAAGCTTCAACTTTACTGTAGATAGACTAATGAATCTTCTTGTGAAGGATATTCAATACTTGACTTTTGAATTTGCTTGGTAAAAATTACTAAATGATGTGAGAAATGACCTAAAAATGCATATTTATAGGCATCAATACCTAATTTCCAATTATGTAGACCTAAGAGGCCGACATCCATTGAAAAATTGAATTAAGTCGGTGGGTTTCCCACTTAAAATTGAAAATTCCCCAAAAAGGGACTCATTCACTACCCTTGGTGAATGGGTCCCACCAGAGGAGACTCATTTTCCCAAGGCGGTGAATGGGTCCCACATGTGGTTTTTAGAGGCGAGTTTATGAGATCATGGAAAATAGTTGTCATGACACATTGATATGTTGCTCTGGCATTTTTAAGTCCAAAGGGCATGACGCTCCAACAATAAGCTCCCCATGGACAAGTGAAAGTCATCTTATGTTGGTCTTCAGGTCTATTTCTGATTTGATTATATCCTGAAAAACCATCCATGAGGGATAATATTTCATATTCTACTGTTAGGTCCACAATCATGTCAATATTTGGCAGACGAAAGTCATCTTTAGGACATGCTTTTTTTATATCTCAAAAGTTTGTATACATTCAGATGCCACATGTTGGTTTCATCATTGGCACGAGATTGGAAATTCATTCTGCATAATCAATTGATTTGATAAAGCCGACATCCAACAGTTTCTTTAGTTCAACTTTGACTAATAAAGCAATTTGTGAGTGCATTTTTCTTAATTTCTTCTTCATGGGTTTAACACCTGGTTGTAATGTAAAATTATGTAATACCTAACCAAGATCTAGATTAGGCATGTTGTCATATGACAATGCAAAGTTAACCTTTCTTTCTGTGAAGAAGTTACAAAATTCAGGTTGCTCTGTTTCTGTCAAAGATGCTACAACATAGATTAGCCGAGGATTATCTTTAGTGCCTATGTTGATCTACACAAATTCCTCAACTAACATTGGTGACTTTTCTTGAGCAACGGGGAGAACATTCAACCCTCCATCCTTGGGTGCCTCAGAGAGGTTTTCTCCCTTGGATGCATCCTTATTTTTTACTTTTTCATCGTCTAAAGGTGGCTTTCGGTTTTCACCTAAGAACTCGTCATTTTAATTTTTTTCATTGTTTTTCTTATTGTTTCTACTTTTGTGACTGGAAGGTTGAACAAACTCCCCAAAATAAGCCATGTTATCCAAGTCTATGGTAAATCGAACCTTATGGTCACCACTAGGTATTCCTTCTCACATTGCCATGAACTCAGCTATTGCTTTGTCATTCTCAAAGACATCTAAGATGGGGGAGTCTTGTTGATCCCAATCTATAAGCTGGGGATATATTAAGGGAATGCCATCATCATAAGTATCAAAATTCATAGGGGTAAAGGTGAAGGCTTATTTAGTGACATAGTTCCAAAAGGATTTTATGGTGTCCTCCCTACTCCTAGGAGGGGGTATGTTAGGTTTTGATGTGTCCTATGATGGACCAATTTTGAAGCGTTGCTCAAATATTTCATCCAATGTAGGTTCACCAAGTTCTCTAAAGGTTTCAAAGAGTTCATAATTATTAGATAATCTATCAAAACCAAATTCATATTCATTTGAGTCAGTGGAATAATAAGGTTGGTCAGATGGATCATTGGATGGCTCGATAAATTCAAAAGCATTAACTTCCTCTTGTAAAGGTGATGCGGTACTAGAAATTCCAATCTTAAGTAGTTGAAATCCTAGCCCTAGGCCTTTTGTTCACTTAGAGACAATGATGGGTTTAGTTCTCCCATTCTGATGTAGTCCCAACCCGCTATGTCCATCATATCCTTTGCTTTGCATTATCATGAAACCTTTTCCATATTGATTTGTGGGTATTTGAGTGGGCGGGGGAGGTTCATCATCATCTTCTCTGTATAACCAAGAGGTCACATCTTCTTCATTTATGGCTTCTCTACTTAGTTCCCCCCATTTTGTGAGATTCATTGTGGGAGGGATTTGTATGGTGATGATGGATTGTCTCCTTTGTTTCATTGGTAAATAGTATGATTTTGGAGGAACCAACTGGCTGATATAATAAGATGCTTTCATATGATACTCTCCACAACCCTTATCTTGGATCTCAACCTTAGGAGTGGAAGATGGTGGTTGAGAGGTAGATGTTTTGGAAAGAGTGGATGGATTGATATATTGGGATGAGTTGGATGATGAAGCTTCCTGGTTAACAGGCACCTATTGTTGGGGTATTCTACGTAGGTTAGTGAAATACTAGAAAAGATTAGGATCACCATCTATCATGATCTCGGTGCCATTGTAAGGGAATTTTAGGCATTGATGGTAAGTGGAAGGGATGAACTTCATAGAATGTATCCATGTTCTACTAAGTAAAAGGTTAAATGAGAGGATAAGATCCAAGACTTGGAATTGGGTATCTACAACCACAAGACCAATTTTGATGGGAAGTGTTACAACTCCTTTAGATGAATGTTCTTCACCATCATACACCTTAATGACAATGCTCTTAGTGGTGTCCACACATGCTTCTAAGAAGCTAATGCCTAAACCAATTTGAAGGTGGAAATATTCAACATTGCTCCTTTGTCTACCAAGACTCATCTAACTTCTATTTTATAGACCATAACCTTGAGGTGCAAAGGGTCATTGTGGTCTATCTTCTTGGTTGAGTAATCTTGTTTGGAGAAGGTAGCATGATGAGAGTTGGTTAAGTATCCTACCATCTCTTAGAAGCAATTGAAATCAAGGTTGGTGGGGATAGTCGTTCTTTGCAAATCTTTGTCTAAAATGGCTCGATGATCGGGTGATATACGCAATAATTCCAAGATAGAAATTTGTGTTGGGGTCTTCCCCAACTGGTCAAGTAAATTGTATTGAGGCTTGGAGGACTGTAGTTTTTGCTATGTCAGAGGGCCTTGGATGGTTAGCTTAGTTCTATGAGTGTTAACAACACATTCGGGAGTTTTCTTTATTGTAATTGTGTTGATATGTCCATCGTCTACTCGAATGTGATTTATGATGGTGCCATGATTATAGTCATATTTGACATTAGCATAGTTGGCTAAATTATTGGTCTTATTTCCTGAACTAGAGGCTTTTCCTTTTCCATGGTCATGTAATGGATCAATAAAGACCTTGTGATCATTGTTTGAGGATGTCTGTTTCTATCCATTTACTTCAATAGTTTCATTTTCCATGAGATCCTATATAATGTTCTTCAACTATCGACATTGTGGTAGACTATGTCCCTTAGTTTGGTGGAAATCACAAAAAGAATTTTCATCCCACCAAGAGAGTTTAAATTGTCCAAGATCATATTTTTTGGCTAAGGAAGTTGTATGAGGTTATTTTTTATCAGTTCTTTGAAGATCAATTCAATTGGTTCCCCTAGAGGAGTGAATTAGCATTTTGGAAACCTCCTTTGCGGTCGTGGTTGTTGTGTTTTTTGGACAATATTGGAAATTTGGTCAGCATTGTTGGGTGTGTTGTTAGAGGGGTTGTTCCCTCTAAATGTAATTATTGGTCATGTGTGTAGGGATTTAGCATCGACAAATCCATCATTGGTTACATTCTTGTTTTAGGACCAAATTTTTTTCCTCTCATTAGGGGTGGTTTGAACATTTGGATTTCTATTTGACATCTTGATTTCACCTTTTTCAATGAGAGCCATTTCAAGTATGATACCCTTTTCTACTAGTTCCATAAAAGAAGTGTAATAGTGTACTCTTAGGTCACTTCTCAATTTTGAATTAATATTTTCTAAGAATATGGTGACCTTTTTCTTTTTGGTTATTTCAATAGGGAATTAACTAGCTAGACTCCTCCATCTCTAGAAGAAGAAGTTGATAAAGTTCTCTCCTCCATCTTGTGTGGTGTGACATAAGGATGCTATTATGATTTCATTGTCAATGTTAAAGGAAAAATGTTCAATAAAATTTTCAGCAAGTTTACCCCATGACCTTATGCCATATGGAAGTTGAGAAAACCATTCAAGTGCTATTCCAACAAGGCTTCGCAGAAAAAATCTCATGAGATATGTGGGGTCATATGCAATGTCTATGCACATTGTGGAAAATACCCTTATATGTTCAATAGAATTATGCTTCCCATTATACTTAGGCAAGTTTGGTGTAACATATCCATGTGGGAAGGGTGTCATGTATAAATCTTTCTCAAAGGGAAATAGACATGTCTTTTGTTGAAAAAGTCTTTTTGCTAGGCATTGCCATATTGTCCATTTTTTGTTGAAGGGCTTGCATCTGTGTTTGCAAAACATCCACTTGTGTCAATGACATGTTAGTTGGATTGTTGGGGTCTATGCAAGTATTTTGGAATCCAATGTTGTGTGACAAATTTTGGTTCAGTGTAGGAATGAAGGGTGAATTTTGATTTGGAATGTGAAAGAACAAGTTTTGGTTTGATGTTGGTTGATTGGGAAAATGAACATTTTGCAAAGGATTGGGCTGGTTCCCAAATTGTATGAGAGGTATGTGTCCCATTTTTGAAACCCCTATTTGTGGAATGGCACTAGTGGTGTTGATGTTTGGTATAGCATTTTTTTTGTTTATGCTAACTTTAGGCCTTTTGCTTCCACTATTGGTGCTCAAGGTATTTGACAATAATGCTCCTATGGTAAAATTAATGACTTGTGTCATGCTTGATGTATCAAATGGTTATGTATGTACTATTGTGGCACTTTGGGTAGGTACTCCAAATGGTATAGTTGTAGTTAATTGAGGGATAGAGGCACTAGATGTCATGGTGTTTTTCCCTTGGGTAGATGAAGTTTGAAATGTGTGAATGTCAAATCTAGGAGGTAATGTGGTACCTTCTACTAACAATTATTCTAGATATTTTTGAGGATCTTGTCCCAAGTATTCATCTACAAAAGAAGAAAATTTTGGATCTTGGGCAGCAGTGTCTAAGTCTTCAACTATAACACATCCTTGTTGGTCTCTAGTGACAAATTTTTCCAATAAAGTTTTGTGAGGTCTCGATGTCCATAATAGGGGTTTGAAAATGGATTGATAAAGTCTTGTGGATCAACCATTTCTCTTTGTTTCCTTTTGGACCTTGTTTCAACCATGTAAGATATGCTCAAAATGCACATGATGCAGAACTATGTCTATGAATGATATGATTTTAGTCTACGTTTTTTCTTTTTGGATTTTTTGGATATAAGGAATGAATGCTACTACAACTATGTTTTTGGTTTTTTTTTTTGGAAAATAAGGGATGTTGAATATTGATTAATGTCTAAAATGATGTTGTGCTAAAATGACTATGTCTAAGTATGCTAAAGTGTAGGAAAGCTTTTAAAGGAAATCAACTTTGGGAGATTTGAGAAGAGGTTACTAACCATCAAAGTTTGACCAAGGCTTCAATTTAGTTTGTCAAAGGACCTTTTGTAAGAGAAAAAGTGAGTTCCCAAACTAGATTGACAAGCTAGAAAAGACTCACCAAAATGACAAAAGATAACTGGTGTGACAAGTGACTTAGTTCTATGACAATTTTCATTGAAGAGAAGGTTTCTACTGTGTATGGGAAGTTGGCCTATTTTAATCTGCAAAGGTGATTATCCTAAAAGTCTGATTGATCTAAAGATAATGAAGATTCCTAAAATGTAATTAAGGTTTGCAACTGGTATGTCTATTGCTATAGCTAAATGATACTAAAAGGTGCAATGATGAAAAGTGTGAGAAAATATTTTTGGTTTCTATTTAGAGATCACTGTGAAAGGATAATCAAAGCTAGATTTTGATTGTGATAGTGGAATTTTTTCTTCTGATTGTTAGGAAATTTTTGTTTAGATTTAACAAATGAGTCATTTGATAGCCGGTTGAGGTTTATGGTATCAAATACGGTTTATAGTAGTAGGTGTGGTTCTCAGTAACAGATGTGGTTCATAACAACAAATGTAGTTCTCAACAATGGATGTGGTTTATAATAGCAGATGTAGTTTATAACAACGAATGTAGTTCTAAATAGCAGATGCGGTTTACTATAAATAAGATCAAATTTTTCTGTAATTTTGGAAAAGTTTGCAGTTTTGTTTCAATTTGATTTTGATCAAATTTTGGAAAAAAAAGAGAGTCAGAAAATTTTTTGTATTGGTTTGGTTTTGATGTGATAATGTTCAAATTAAAATAGACAAGTATGATCCTATGGTTGGCCAGGACAATATTTGCTAAGTTCCCACTTGGATTTCTCCAGTTGCACTTATTTAGAGCAGGTGAATAGAAGCTTGACCACACTAGCTCCCCTCCATGGCACTCACTTCTCCATATCAGCCAAGCTTCGAGTTCTCATGAATCTCCCATGACAAACTCTTCATATCTACTAAGAACCACAAAAATATGGGACGACTTCAAAGGTTCAACCTCTTGCACCAACAAATAGAAGGATTTTGGCAATCTATAACAAATGGCTCTTAATAAGGATACCCATTCAGGTGGCTATACATGAGGCAATATTAGCTCCAATAAGGAGGTTTCCCATCCTGTAGAGGTTACGTTGTAAAATTTTTAACGCACCACATGGGCACTAAGGGAATCACTTGTCTATATAACACATCCACACCTGTAATGCTAAGTTTTCTAAAATGAAGGATTTTGGCCCCTATGGACAACTCTTGCTCTTGTAGGGTTTTTCACCTAAAAGGAGAGAGATAGGAGAAAAATGCACAATGTTTCACTCAAGATTAATGTAAGGATGAATGGGATATTGATGTGAAGTGTGTGTAGATGTTTTTGAATGCTTACAAATGCAAATAAATGAATGCAAATTAATCCAATACAAGGTGTTGGAAAACATAGTGTTGATTGCAAGTATGAACTAGAAACCTAAACAAATGAAAACATAAATTGATGAGACTGATTAGAGTGCACCTGGAATGTAGATGGAGAGTGGAAATTTCTTCTGAAATGATGATGATGCTAATTTTCAGGTCTGATGGGACTCATTCACCATTCTGGGTAAATCAGTCCCAGTTCTACAAAACTGAACCGAAACCCATTTCTAACAAAAGGGTACACAAAAATGCAGAAAACTCAAAATTGACCATGGAGTGGGACTCATTTTCCACCCATGGAAAATGATTCCACTTTTTAATTTTTGGATTTTCAAAAGTGGATTCCAAAGCTTTCGGTCTACACTTTGGCTTCCTATAGGTGTCCACTTCTGAAACTCTAATTTATGGGTCTAAAAATGAGTTTTTGTTGATATTTTGACTTGTTGAATGGAGAGAAGACAAGATAAACATTGAAACTTGGTATTAAATGATTTAAAAGCCTCAAAGGGACCTAAATATGCAAACAAACAAGACAAAATAGAGATATGTTGAATGTTAGGGCATGGGGGTTTGCCTTAGTCAAACCCCTTTTAGGTAATTAAACCAAAATAATGGAAGAATATAATGAAACATGAAATAATGGAATAGATTACCTTTCCATGATGTTGATCTTGGATTTCTATAGCAATGGAGGAAGATTCAGCCCTTCAATGTTCTTAGAAGATTTCTTGATGCTTTGCAATGTTAAAACTCTAAGTTGCTTGACTTGAGATAGAAGATTGATGGATGAATGAATGATAAGAGATACGAGATTAGAGGAGATGCAAAATGAGGATAAAAACACTTATTTATACACAATTGTGCCTTAGTAACCCAATGATACCTCATCACAGGCTGACATAAGGTATTTTTAAATTAAAAACCAAAAGAAAATTTAAAATATTTTGAATTTGGAGCCAAGAGGGACTCATTTGCCACCCATGGTGAATGGGTTCCACCTTGGACTTGAAAGTGGGTGTTGGGAATTAAGTCACATTTAATGTTATTGTCAGGTTTACATTCAAAAATACACTTAATTAAGCCTTATAAGGGCATAAAGGGGTCAAATAAAGCATAATAAAGGTGTAAATAGTGAAATTATGCCTAGAAAAGTGTGAAATCTTGTTACAAGACTTTACAAAACTTCAAAATAGGACTTGATGATTTATAAAAAGGTAATATTTAGATGAATTATAATAAAAAGAGTCTAGAAGAGTGTAGAAATGTGTTACAACACTTCACAACACCTTCAAAAGATGTCATTAAAAGAATTTTATTTAGTTTACAAGGGTCCAAGAGCTAGTTTGGATGCATAAAATGCCTCACACCACTTGAATCAAGGCCTCATTAAGTCCAATTATCATGAATTTATCGCATGTCAAGCAAAGGGTACTTTTTTCTATGAAACATTTAGCCCCCACTTTAGTGAGAGGATGAACTTGCCTCAAACTCACACTAAAGTAGACATTCAAGAGAGATCTACATGTAGGTAAAGCCCCCAAGATTCAAAATAATGCAATGGAAAAAGCATGAAAACAAGAAAAGATGTACTCACTCTGGGGCCACAGAACTAGTTTTCCACGGGGTGAGAAGGCCACAACATAAGCACTCTGGGGCCATGGAACTTTTGGTCGTTTGCATGGTGAGAAAGCCCAAAAGGTAAGATACATATGCTAGTTGTTAAGCACTCAAAAAAACAAAGGTGGCTATGGAGAAAATTCATGCCACTAGGTGGGCTTCGCACTCAACCATGCAGAAATTATACCTCCTAATAACTTTAACAAGGCACCACAAAGGGAAACTAATTTTTGAGCTCCACGAGGTAAGCAGAACTTGATGTGCTTGACACTCATAGAAAATGTTAATGAAAAATGGTGTAAGGAATGTTCAAAGGGATTTTTCTTTATTCATGCAAGGTCTCATCTTAGGGAACATCACACTTAATGTCTCCAAGAGAGGATAAGTCAAAATAATTACCATGCTCTTGGAGGGAATCAAGCCCAATGACTCCACCAAGAAGAGGACGCATCGCAAGAAGAAAGAAATTGCACAATGAAATATGAGTGTGATGTATGCCCCCACTTTAAAGCAGTTGTGAGCACCTATATTGTGATCAATTACTTTAAAGTAGAAGGAGAGGACATGAGAGCTTACTTAGAAAGCCCTATGCCAAGTCTTATGTTTATGATAAGCTACATCATGAAAAAGGGAAGTATGTCATATGCGAGCCAACTTAAGGCATGTCATCCACATCCCAAGCTTGCTCTCATGTATTCATGAAAGGTTAATGACAAGCCAAAGGAGGAAATGAAAAGTGACATAAGAGGACAAGACTAGCAAACCCCTTGTGCCCACTGAGTGTAGGACAAAGGTGAGCCTAGAATGGATGAAAGTGAGTATCAAGTAAAGGAATTAGGTCCTCTCACACAAGGAAGAGCACCACACTCCTTGAGATGTTGAATGTTATTGTTGTGTGAAGTCTTGGATAAGAGTGGAGATAAATATGATATGTCAGTTTTGTTCATGTGGTCATTGCATTCATGTGTAGGAGGAAATTATAACAATATTCCAAGTGAGAGGAAGGGTGTGTGTGTGTTTGATAAGGATTGATTTCTTTACAAGAACATAAATCCTTTTTAGTGTGATATGTTGTTGTTTCATGAGGGATGGGAGTTAGATTTCCCCCATCACCACCATGGGGTGATTTGGTAGAACTAAGTTGAGCGAATGGAATGCAAGGTTGTTTGGGTGGAAAGTGAGATATTGCACACCCTCCCTTAAAGGTAGGTGTGAAATTCAAATCACTACTAGAACTTGTGTCTGAGAATGAATCATTTGTATATGACTCTTTGGACCATGAGGGTGAGATTTTGGAAATGTTATGGAAAGGAGGTGTAGAATCTGGCAACCCCAAAATGGAAAGGAGGTGTAGAATCTGGCAACCCCCAATTATCACAAAAGAGTTTTTTTGTAGGTGAAGAATTAGCATCAACTTGTATAGGTTCATGTTTTGATCTAGGAATGAAAGGATTAAGGGAGTTGGAAGTGTTGTGATTAGTTGACATAGAGCTTCACTCATCGACATCAATCGTATATATCTTGTTGTTATATTCAAACTTCATGACACGGTGAAGGGTAGACGAGACTCCTTTCATAGCATGAATCCACGGTCTCCCTAGGATAAGATTGTATGGAAGAGGTTCTTGCATTATATGAATAGAGGTAGGAAACACAATAGGTGATGTGATCATCCCAAGTGGTTGCTTATGAACATTGTCAAAGCCACGAATATGAACATTATTAAGTTGATAAGATTTTTGTCCATGCAAAGTTTGTGTATGAGGTCCATGCTAAAAACATTAATTTATGATTTATTGTCGATGAGAGTGTGCCTAATTAGAGTGTCATTAATGATCACATTTATCATCAAGGGACCATTTTTGTGTTGAATATCAAGTGGGGGTAATTCATTTTTAGGGAATGTGATTTCTGACTAGGTGGCTTGTATTGGATAAGAGGAGAATGTGACATGATTGAGTTTTATGTAAGATTGTATCTCTTCCTTCTATATTTCCAACATTTCATGGAAGAGAAGTTTGACTGTTGGTGAAAGTTGAATGAGCTCCCATACAAATATATTAGCAGGAGTCTTTTTAAGATCTTCAACACTAGGCACTTTTTGAGGAAACAGTGATGGTGTAGGAGCGTTGTGTGGTCCTCTAGATGTTTCAGTCACTAAGTTACAACTTAGCAGCTACAAAACATTGTTACGAGTAGATTGCATCATTTATTTCAAGACATCTCTGATTTTTTTATGTTTTTCACGAATGGAAGGTGACTTAGGAATCTCACTAATTAAAGGAGAGCCCACTTGTGTCATCATAACCTCAAATATTTTGTCTTGATTGGCATGATGTGTTGTTGAAGGGGATTCTAATGCCACTTGAGTATCCTCACCAAGGGAAGGATTAGTGGTTGAAGGAGATGTGTCAATGTTCATATATGTTTGCATGATGAGATTCTCCCTAGGAGGAGAGTTTTTAGGAGAACAACAAGCCAAATGTTTATGACATTCACAAGATGGTTCTTTTAAAAGAACTTTGTTGCAAGTAGGGGAATGATCAATGGTTGAGGATTTTTTTTCAAGACGAATTTATCGAGGTGAAGGGGGAAAACTAAGATATTCATGATCTTCATTGATTGTGTTGTCTAACAAAGTATCTACTTCACAACTAGGAAAGATACTAGAGGAAGAACAATTGTTATTGTCATGATCATCTAAGGTTGTAGTTTCTTGTCTATGAATGTCTTGGCCACTAAGAGAGGTAAGAGGAGAGAAACAAATAGGATTCTCAAAACTCTCATGAATTTGTTCTTCTACCAAATATCTTCATCACCAATAGGACGGATATTATGATAAGAACAAGTATGATCATTAGAAATGTCCAAGGTTGTAGTATCTCTCACAAAAACACTCTCATAGGGAAAGAATAGGAAATGTTTCTTAGCATGTCTAAATATTTAAGGTACTAGCATTGTTTGCATAAAAATGAAAAACACATGTAACCATTGCATGCAATGTTTCAACAATATAAACATTGTATGTGCAAAGAGGCAAAACATTCTTATCCAATATATGCAAGATTTGAAGAATGCAAACAATGTACATACAAGAATGAAAATAAATTTTAACAAACTTATGCAAAGTTTTAGGAATAGTAACATTGTATATGCAAAAGTGAAAAGTACTTTTATTAATCTTATGCAAAATTGCAGAAATGGAAGCATTTTCAAAGGTAAGGATGTGTGCAAATGAAGTGATTTGAAGAATTATGAATCTAAAATGATGTTTTTGAGATAAATGTATAAAATAAATGTTCCTGAAACTTTCCAGACTTATAATATATGATACTAGGAGGATTTGGAAGCACAAAAATGATATTTCTAATGCTATAATAGTTAGTTAAAAATCTGGATAGGGACTGATTGGCCCAACATGGCGAATGAGTCCTAATATAGGTTTTTTGCAAAATTTTCAAAATTTTTGAATTTTTTATGATGTGTTTAATGTTGTAAGATGCAGACCTAAGATGGAGATGCAAAATTTTAGAGATTTTTAAGGAGATTGTATGCAAAAATGCAAGCTAAATGCACTTTTCAATGCAAAAAATTGAAACCCTAAATGCAAATTAACCAATGCAACTCTAATGAAAATGCAATGAAAGCTAGGATTATGATGAAAATCGATGCCAAATCAGAAAAAAAAAGTGTTCTAAAAGCAGGTTCACCAAAAAAAATGAAGGATTTTGGCCCTTATGGACAACTCTTGCTCTTCTAGGATTTTTCACCTAAAAGGAGAGAGATAGGAGCAAAATGCACAATGTTTCACTCAAGATTAATGTAAGGATGAATAAGATATTGATGTGAAGTGTATGTAGATGTGTTTGAATGCTTGCAAATGCAAATAAATGAATTTAAACTAATCCAATACAAGGTGCCAGAAAACACAGTGTTGATTGCAAGTATGTACTAGAAACCTAAACAAATAAAAACAAAATTGATGAGACTGATTAGAGTGCACCTAGAATGTAGATGGAGACTGGAAATTGCTTCTGAAATGTTGATGATGCTGATTTCAAGCCTGGTGGGACTCATTCGCTATTCTAGGAAAATTAGTCCCAGTTCTACAAAACTGAGTCAAAAGCCGTTTCTTACAAAAGGGTACCCAAAAATGCAGAAAACTCAAAATTGACCCTAAAGTGGGACTCATTCACCACCCATGGTGAATGAGTCCACTTTTGAATTTTTTTATTTTCAAAAGTGGATTCTGAAGCTTCCAGTTTGCACTTTAACTTCCTATAGGTGTCCGCTTCTGAAACTCTAATTTACGAGTCTAAAAATGAGTTTTTGTTGATATTTTGACTTGTTGAATGGAGAGAAGACATGAGAAAAATTGAAACTTGGTATTAAATGATTTCCATTCCTCAAAGGGACCTAAATATGCAAACAAACAAGACAAAAGAGAGATATGTTGAATGTTAGGGCATGGGGGTTTGCCTTAGTCAAACCCCTTTTAGGCAATTAAACCAAAATAATGGAAGAATAGAATGAAACATGAAATAATGGAATAGATTACCTTTCCATGATGTTGATCTTGGATTTCTATAGCAATGGAGGAAGATTCAGCCCTTGAATGTTCTTATAAGATTTCTTGATGCTTTGGAATGTTAAAAC
This sequence comes from Sequoia sempervirens, assembly GCA_007258455.2. NCBI lineage: Eukaryota > Viridiplantae > Streptophyta > Pinopsida > Cupressales > Cupressaceae > Sequoia > Sequoia sempervirens. The sequence goes on from VDFB02127710.1 coordinate 15,311, forward strand.
TCTAAGTTGCTTGACTTGAGATAGAAGATTGATGGATGAATGAATGATAAGAGATACGAGATTAGAGGAGATGAAAAATGATGATAAAAACACTTATTTATACACAATTGTGCCTTATTAACCCAATGATACCTCATCACAGGCTGACATAAGGTATTTTTAAATTAAAAACCAAAAGAAAATTTAAAATATTTTGAATTTGGAGCCAAGAGGGACTCATTCGCCACCCATGGCGAATGAGTCCCACCTTGGACTTGAAAGTGGGTGTTGGAAATTAAGTCACATTTAATGTTATTTTCAGGTTTACATTCAAAAATGCACTTAATTAAGCCTTATAAGGGCATAAAGGGGTCAAATAAAGCATAATAAAGGTGTAAAATAGTGAAATTATGCCTAGAAAAGTGTGAAATATTGTTACAAGACTTTACAAGACTTCAAAATAGGACTTGATGATGAAGAAAAAGGTAATATTTAGATGAATTATAATAAAAAGATTCTAGAAGAGAGTAGAACTGTGTTACAACACTTCACAACACCTTCACAAGACGTCACTAAAAGCATTTTATTTAGTTGAAAAGGGTCCAAGAGCTAGTGTGGATGCACAAAATCCCTCACAACACTTGAATCAAGGCCTCATTAAGTCCAATTATCATGAATTAATCTCATGTCAAGCAAAGGGTACTTTTTTCTACAAAACATTTTCCATTAGCATTCACATTTATATAGTAGTCAAGAGTAGCTTGGCTTTAGCCCATTGTTGGTTTGAGTCATCTTGGGGTGAGTAATTTTTCCCACCAAGACAGGTCCTCTAGAGTTAATAACAATTTCTCTTACACCTAGGATCACACAAGTGTGCAAGGGGAGATGATACTTTTATTATTAAATCAAGATTTAATCTAAATAGAGAGTGCAAAAGCACCAATCATAGTAGAAAATTGTTTATTTTAAGCACCAAATGAAATATGATCTAAGCTAATCAAACAATCAGTTTCAAAATCAATTCTTCAACAACGTCCTGCATCATATTTCATTAGTAGTTTCAATTTTAGCCTTCGAAAATCAAGAGTTGTAGCTTTTAGATCTTGGCCAAATGAAGCTACAAATAAACATTACATTTCTCTCGCCACATGCTATCAACAGATTATCAATAACCAAAAATTCCCCACTCACTGAACTGAAAATGTAAAAAACTGAATTACTTGCAGAAATTTAAAAACAAACCCAAAACTAGGTAGTTGTGTTGTGAAATGACAGATGTGGTACATGGGATGGATCAGATGTGTTTTAGGAAAATCAATTGTAGCTTACGGGATGACAGTTGTAGTGTGGTACAACAAATGAAGCTCTTGTTATTAGTAGTTGCAGAAAAATAATTGGCAGATGCGTCACTCTGTCTTAGCGATTGTGTCGAATCGTATAGAAAATCATATGGAATTTGTAGAAAAATTTTCCTTGGCATCGGGTTCACTAGATGTAGTAGAGGGAAAATTCATGGATTAGCAATACAAAGCATAAATCAAACTAAACATAAGCTAATAATTGAGAACAATGCAAAACTATAAAAACATGCATAAATGAATGATTTTACCAAAAACCCATGTAATTCCATGAGTCACCTCCATTACTCTTCTCCATTTCGCTATAGTATGATACATGCCCTCAAATTATGTATGCAAATATGGCCTCATGATAATGATAATTGTGAAACATTTAAGATTCTAAAGTTGCTTCCAAAACTCATAAGATTTTAGGAGAGTAATAATGATAGAGGTAAAGCCATTTTATAGAAAATATGATTTTCGAATGACAGGCTGAGATTAAAAGATAAATTGATGATTGAGATTAAAAGATATGACATTCATTAGGATTAGGGTTAGATTAGTGTAAGTGATTAATCATAAATGGTGGAGATTAAACTAAATAATAATTTAATCACTGGTGGAAACTAGTTCAGACATAGAAGAATAAAGATTGCATGTACAAGATAATATTGACGAAGTGATCAACATAGAAAGACTGTTCATTAGAGACAATCATTTATCATCTCACTAGATAACTGAATGATCAAATTAGATCTAGACATAAGTCATAAATGACTAATTAGATAACAAAGAGATTATCTAATTATAAAGGAATATGATAAGGATAAATCCCTTTTGAATTAAATGATTTCAATTCAACATTCAAGATTTTGGGATTTAATTAAATAAATAAAGATTTATTTAATATTAGAGAGAAAAGGTTAAGGAATAATTAAATAATAAAATTGATTATTTAATTATAGTTGAAAGTGTCATAGGAATAAATTAATTAATAGTTTATTTAATTTTAGAAATAAAATAGATTCAATTAGTGATGTAATTAAATAAATAATATTTATTTAATTAATCAAGGAATAAGAAAGGTAAAAAATGAATTAATTAAATAGTTAAAGTTATTTAATTAATATAGGACATATGACCTTAGAAAACAATTAAATAATTAACATTATTTAATTATGAGAAATGAAGATGAACGAAATATGAAGAAGTTAAGGGTCGTAGGCCTAAGACAAATTTTAGTGTCTATAGTTACATTACATGTCATAAGCATACATCACATAAGCATATCATAAGCATGAACATATGCATTATCCATCCATACATCCATATGCATACATCATCATCTCATAAAAATGCATAAGAAAATACACAAACAAATTGCATCCATACATTCATAATCATGAAATAAAATAAACACATAACATTGTATCAAATCCATATCATATATATATATCAAAAAATGGTGACTATAATAATATAATAACTGATTCAATGTATGTATATCAATCAAAAGTACAAGATCCATGAGGCTATCAAAAAGGATTC
>VDFB02127711.1:0-21237 GCA_007258455.2 Sequoia sempervirens
GGCCAGGTAGCCTTGCATAGGTGTATTCCTTCTAGAAAGGGAACCCTTTATTTCTCCTTGAAACATTAGTGTAGCAAGTACACTAACATTTTAAGGGGGGGCATATAGTCCCTCACTCATTATTTGCATAAGAAATGGTCCCTTTTTTGTGATGATAACATACATCTCCTAGGAAGTGTGACCTTGGCAATCAAAGTGTGGTCTTCTTGATCTATGTTAGTGTCTCTTTTGTGGTGATATTGGGCTTAATGTCCTCTAAGAGTGTGACCTTTCTTAGCATATTATGCTCTCCTTTGTGATAATACTATGGCTAGTATTCCCTAAGTGTGATTTTTTTATTCCTTGACTTTTTCTCTCTTAGTGGTGATGTCATATGTGATATTACCTAAGGTGTGACTCTCACATGTATTGAGAAAATCCCCTTTGTTGTTGTTGTAAATCACTTTTTGTGGTGGTTTTTTTATAATTCCCTTTGAGGTTTTGGTCTTATCCTATCATCATTTATGCACCCCCCTAAGGTTATTTTTGTTTGTCCCTCGAGACATTAAACCTTATGCACCCCTGAGGTGAGTTTTGTTCATCCCTCGAGATGTTAAACCTTGTGCACCCCCTAAGGTGAGTTTTATTCATCCCACGAGATGTTACACCTTGTGCATCCCCTGAGGTGAGTTTTGTTTATCCCCTGAGATTTTAAACCTTGTGCACCTCGTAAGGTGAGTTTTTTTCGTCCCCTGAGATGTTAAACCTTGTGCATCCCCTAAGGCAATTTTTGTTCATCCCTTGAAACATTAAACTTGAGCACCCCCTTTAACATGCCCCCCTAGCAGAACACACCTTGCTTGCCAGTGGAGCCATGTGTTTCATGGATGATGTGGCATAACACAACTTGCTAATCCTCATGGGAGCTAACATTTATTTGATGGATGACGTTTGGTATTTGAGACAATTTAAGACTGAGGTCTCTTTACCTTACCGACTTGAATCTCTTAGTACTAACCTTGTGTTTTTGTGTGTGTTTCTTGTGTGTTTTCTTTGTGTTTACATCATGTTTATCTTTTTTTTGTTTTCATTTTTATGTTCTATCATCTCATGTGTTTTCATCGTGTATGATTCGTGTTTTCTAGCATGCAAGTTAGTGTATGTTGTCTTGTTGCATTTCACACATATGTGTGTTCTATTGTGCTTATGTTGGTTTTCCATGGGATATTGGATCTTGGGGGCTTGATCACCTCCCTTGATACTTAGTCATCCTATCTCTTCAATATTTGGACAATCGAACCCCTCTTAAAATAGATTTTCTACTTTAGTGTGAGTCTAAGTGTAAGTTCATACTCTCACTAAAGTGGGGGCTAAATGTAGCATCATAAATTGTCACCCTTGATAATTTGACACTATTTTTTCTCCCCCTAAATTATTGAGCCTAATTGAGTCACTAATTTCCTAAATTATGCATTCTATAGCTCATTTGTACCACTTTCTGAGAAATTGCAAGCATTGAACAAATGCAGTCAATTAATGTTTTGCCCCTGATACATTGTGTCTTGGAAAATAGGGCCAAGACCCATATGACCATGGGTGTATAGGTCCCCATACTTTGTAGGGGACAATTTTTTAATATGTCAAAGTGGCCATTTTAACATTCAAATTTCAAATTTCAAATGTTGTCTATCAGGATTTAATTCTCAATAAATTAGAGAAATGCCTATAAATACCTAGTTATTGTATCATTTCAAATCTATCTAGAAAGCTATTGGAAAAATTATGATCAAGAGCACTATCAAGCAATTCAAGATCCTAACATCATGTCAAATCCTATGTGATTTTATGTGTGTTCATTGCATCATTGTTTTGTGAAGGTTAATACTTTTGTAGACCTCTCCAAAGCATTCAAGCAAATCAATCAAGCAAGATCAATACATTGAGGTGATGTGCATGATTTCAGTCCTTCAAGGAAGCCATTAAAGGGTGGTGAGTTGTATCACTTTGTGATTTCATCATTGCTTCCTTTGGATTATCATTTTATTATTGGCATTGCCATTCTAGAAGTGGAAATAGTTACACAAGATTTGAATGAGGCAAGCCCCTAAATGGCCCAAAATTTTCCCTCTCCTTGAATGTGCAAGTTTTAGGTCTGAAGAGGATCAAAGAGAGCTTGATTATGAATTTCTAATTATTGCATTTGAAGCCTTACATCTTGTCAACAAATGAAAACTTGCTTATAGAATTATTTGACAACATTCTAAAAACTCTGCAACCAGAAATTAGAAGATCATATATGTCATCAGAGAACCCAAAAAGTAGAGTAGGATGCCCTATTAGAGACCCATACGCTCCTAGGCATCCCAGTCCTCCTATGCACATTAGAACCAATTTTTTATGATAGGTACACAATCTCATGCACATTCCATGACTACCTACAATTTGATCTGTTATTTGTCAGGATCTTGCATTTTTCGTATTAGGTCATATATTCTAATTAGGTTAATTTTAATAAATAACTCCTAATCCATTTCCAAGACTCAAAAGGATCAAATCTAGGTGTGATTGACTCACCTTTATGGTTGAAAATCAATCTATTTTCCTTGTTTATTTGCATCCTAATGAAACCCTAAGACAAGGTGGAATTGACTTTGGGTTTCAAACATTAAACCCTTAGATCCAATTTTTTCTATGTTTTGATAAAATATCATTGTCACACAAATGTAATAATTAAATAATCACCATCATGTTTATGATAAACCTAATGATCACATTTAGACCTCACAAATCTCAAATTTTAAACAGAAGAATCAAAATTCTAATACAATATTCTAGGTGAGTGTGTGAGAAGATAAAAATATTTCTTCAATTAATAAATGAATGAATATTTAACATTTAACATATAGTTCTTAGAATTTGGAATGAAGATATCTTCCTCCAATTCACCATGTATTAAAGTTATCTTCACATTGATTTTCTCAATCTAAAGTTTAAATGTCATTATAATAAATTACAACTAATGTATGACAACTTAGCTTCTCGAGAAACATCTTGTTGGGATTAAGGTGTCTAAATCTTAGAGAGTCCCATGTTAAAATATTTAGCTTATTTACCCCTAAGTTTCTAATTTAATTTAATAAATAAAAAATTATAAGTTTCCAAGTTGCTAAGGCACTTTGTGGAACCTAACGATAAGTTGGCTTCCTACATGCAAGGTGCAAAGTGTGAGAATGTGTCACTTGCCACATGGGCACTCATTTGGAAAGAGTAAAATGTTTAAAATTTTAAAAGGTGTGTCATGTTGACATGTGGCTTTCTATTTTGGAGGTTAGCACTTGGTGGAGGCCGCTTGTGAGAACATTCCTTCCTTGGAATATGGACAGTTAGGACTTGTGCATGTTCTTCATTATAGTTTGCATGCATGCAAATACTATGGATATGACATGTGGAATTCCTAAGTTCCCATGATAGATGTTTATAAACATGAAATTTTTTATGTCTTTGAGAGAGAACAGTTTTGTATTGCAAGGGTTATGCTGCCAGATTTTCTCTAGAAGAGAAAGATGTAATATTCAATGTAATTATATACGTAATCTCCATGTTAAGGCTATTGATAGGTCTAGATAATAGCTTGTTTTTTGTTGGTTTTATGCAAACTTTAAGATATATCTTAACATACTTTTTAAACAATATTCCATATCATACTATCCTTTTTATATCCATTATGTAGACCTAAACCCAAAAACATGGTGATGGAATTATGGTTTAATATATTAGCATTAAATGGTTTATATGAATATGTGTATGGGAATGTTGATGGAATACTATGTTTAATTATGATTGTTATCCTTGTGTACGTGTTTTATGAAACTAACGTGTTTGCAGCTAAAGGAGGAACCATGATACACAGCAGTTGCAGGATGAACCCATAGCAAAAGGGTCGTTGGACACCAAAACAGGGGAAACTGTAGATTCAGTTGAACGTAATGATCATTGATTGAAGGCATTTAATGAAGATAGAACAAGCATTATTATAATCAGTTAATAAGCATTGAGGAAGAGGTATTTCTTACATAGGACTTTGACAAATGGGTGTATGATTGCATGCATTCTATTTTGACAGAGTTCTAGTTTTGATAGGATTCTCCTTCTTTTTTAGTTGTGGGTTGAATAATTCCAAGTCTTAAATGCATGCTCTAGATATTTGGAGTGGAGTTAATGATTTTGATTAAGTTGTTACTTTCAATAAAGATCCCCTTAGATTGTATATAACGGTTGGTTGAATCCATACTTTAGTTACTTGGTTTTTTCTAGTATTATGTTATTTGTTATTTTTCAGTTTGAAACATGAATCTACAGAATAATTGAGTACAATTTGTGCAAGAATATTTTGTAATCTTTCATCTTGTTCAATAAATAGAGATCAATTCATGGAATACATGAAATCTATTAGTTAGATTAAGTTTAGTTAAGTGGGAACAGTTACTTGAGCAGGTCACTCAAGGTATTGTTCTTCACTTCACCTTTTCAGTTATTTATTTTTATTAATAGTTGTTATTATTTTATTATTGTTCATAAATCATATGCAAGTTAATTGAGATTTCATTTCTTGCTTATTATGAATGAATGCTTAGGAACATGCATGTAATGATTATTAGTAATACTCTGGAGGATAGTTCAATTGAGTCAGTAGCCTTTATCAAGTTTCCAGTTAACATAGTTTCATTTCATTAGCAAAAGTTCAATCACAGCCTTTATTGTAGGTACCTGTAGCAACTAGTTCCAGTTTATACTTTTACTATTTTACAATTTTGTGAAATTCCAACAATTAGAATGACTTCGGTAGAATAGTTTAAGTATTTTAAGTCCATGAAGGCATATATAATGTTGCACCATCATAAGCTTACACACCTTGGTTGATGATTTAATGTAGTCTTAAGCAGTGTCAAGTGGATTTTTCAATTAGTTGACCCTCTTAATTGAGTGGATGACCACTGAGTTTACGAAACATTAGCTTAGAATCTACATTTTTGGCATTGTTTTCGAGGATGGTGCTATCTTCATAGACCTTTTTTTACAGTTTTAATAGCTAATTTCTCTTTTCAAGCATTAGGACTGTTAGATACCACCTTTTTCAACACCAGGCTACTAACATTGTGCATTCCTGTTGAATTTAAAGTCACATTTTATGTATGTGGAGGCAGAGAGATCCCTTGGGTAGGTTCCTTCCCTCTACACGCCAGGAAGCTATTGCAGAAATTGGTGATCCTAGTACTCAAAGTGAAGGTACCATTGAAGAAGAAATTTCCTTTTCACCAAATTCTAGTGCACATACAGAAGGAACATACCACACCATGGGTGATGCATCAGATGATGATGATGCTCGACCAACTTTTGGGTTTCCTATTACTGACAAGGAAAGGGCCACAGTGCTGAAGAACATTCCTTCTTCTACCTTGTTAGTTTTCTATGGGTTAATGACTGGAGACCTGCATACCTTTCTCTTTGAATTTGATGTCTTATGCAAAAGTTATGACTATACTTCTGATGCACATAGGTTAAATCTTTTTCCTACCACACTCAAAGATGCAAAATAAGGATAAAAACATACAAAGAAGACACCTAAAATGAGTGTAAAACATAGTAAAAGAATTTGTGAAAACAAGTCAATCTTATTGAGATATAGATGATGATTTAATTGAAAAAATCATAATTTATAATATAAAATATACATACCTTCTTTTTTAGCATAATATCTTTGCATCCTTTATTCACACAATTTTTGTTTCCTTTCTTCTCAATGATATCATGCAGCCTTATTTTTCCTTGTCCTTGGATTTCCCATCTTCTTCTTTGAAAAATATGATCTTGATAATTCTTTGCCAATTCCATGTTCCAAATTTGTAAAACACTTGCCAAAAAATGACCTTTTGGACACACCTTGTGAATTTTCCTTTATTTTTTGATATTAAAATCATAAAAATTGACCTTTTATATATACATGTAATTTAAATAGACTTTTTTTTTGGAATGTCGCTAAATTAGCCTTCGACTGAAGGTCGGTTGCTAAAATTAAATAAACATTATTTTATTAAATGACCTTTGATCGAAGGCACTTCAATAATATTTTTTTGCTCGATCAACAAGCCCTCCATTTGAAGGTACCTTCGAATGAAGGTAAAATCTCCAATCGAAGGTACCGTCGAACGACAGGGCTTAGCTAAACAATTTTGGATTTTGCTTTAAAATTTCCTCAAAAAAATCCAGTTTCAAACCTCAGGTTGGACCTTCAGATGTGCTTCACTTGACAATATTTTTTTTTATGATTGTAGTACTCAAAACGAGATTTCCAACAAAGTATAGTTTTGATATGTTTTCATTTTATTAAGTATTTAATTTTTAATTTTTATTGAACATAGGTTTTTCATCGAACATCAAGTTCTTCATTCTACACAGGTGGAAAAATAGTAAACCAATGTAAAAAAGTTCAAAAAACAACTTTGCACTAGGTATTGATGTCCTTGTTTCACCAAAAATATTAATTTTGATATATACACAAGTTATGTTGGACGACATACACCTATGTCCTAATTATAGTTACAACGACTTAAAAAATCAACTAAAAAAAATATGTAACAAAAAATTATGAAAAATATCCATGCACTAGATATTGATGTTAAAAATCTATATTTTAAAAATTAGAATTTTATCCTTTCTAGAAAAAAAGTTATGATGGACAACATAAATGTTACTTTCTGAAAATGTTGTTTACTATTAAAACTAGTTATTAAGAGAGATGTTGAATTATGCACAATTTATTTCAAAAAAAATAAAAATAAAAACATATTTAGAATCTACACATAAATCGCCACAAATCACTAGTTTGCATCATCTTCAAAATCTTAAAAGTTTAGCTTCTATATGTCTTAGAAAGTGAAGATTTGGTTAAAAATGTTGATATAAATGTCCATCTTGGTCAAAAAGTGGGACTCATTATTGTGAGATTACCCGCACCTTTCAAATCTAGGTAGGAACATTTATTTAATATTATAATTTTATAATGTTGGAGCCAAATGGGAAAGAGAGTCCTACTTGGAGGAATCACAAGATTCTTTGTGTATGACATATTATGCCAGTTGAAAATTATAATATGACACATGTAAGACCATCGATATCATGTAATATGCCTAATAGAATCTATGGCACTGTAATATATGAGATAATATATGGCATGTAAGATCATGTAAGAGGTAAATACAAAGTGGAGTTGGAAGTATATGGAATATCTTTGACTAGTTAACAGTGCATAAGAGCATCTTTTGAGAGGTTAGAATAGTCCAAAGGGAGTACCCAACTTTGATAGGTGGAATCTATGACATCATGTTACATACTAGTCATGGTAGATTAACTCATTATGAGGGGACATTATAACTTGGCCACTCAAATTTGATCTCTAACTATTAGTGATTTTAAGTTTTAAACTTTCTCTATATTTTGGATGATTGTGATTGAGGCATCATGAACTTGTATTCTATAGGGGTCATGTGATTATATTTTTCTAGACACGAGTTGAATTTTTTGATTGAAGGAGTAGCTACTATGATATTATATTGTAATCTTGGTGTTGGAGATAATACATTGAGGACTCCTTTAATGTTATACTTTTAATGAAAGGGTTTTTATGGTATAACTTTTTTTGTGTGATCTTTTTTTCGGTTACATGTTTATTCATTCTAAAATTGTTATATTTGATCTTATTTAACATTTTTCCTTTCTTTAACTGAAGTAGGAAGTTTCATAGTTTTATCTACATTCCTTTCACCATTGACCTAGATGTCATTTTCCACTTTTGGTTCTAATTTCAGGATCAAAAGGGACTAAGTTATCATATTCACTATATCTTTCAAATTGAATAAACTATCGAACACATTCTACTACTTTCCTCCTTTATGTTCTTTTTTTTGTTTATCTTCATTTATGGTCAAATGAACCACATAAACTATAAAACACCTATAGATGCTCACAAAAAATCTCTAGAGTACCATTTCCTTCATCCCCTGATCTCTAAAAGCCTAACTCCTTCCACTTCTCCTTCAACATCAAAGTTTCAAGCTTACCCTTACTTGGGTACCCCATACACCTTTCTCCTAACCCCCAATTCCCTGAAACCTTGACTCCCCAACCATTTGCACTAAGTTATCTTTATCAAAGTCAATTTTTTGGCTTTTCTCTTATTCAAGCATCTGTCATGAGTCATCCCCAACCCTCTACCCTCAAAAATTTGAAGCTCCTACCAAATGGTCAGTTTCAACTCAAAACCCTCAAAAATAATTATCACCTACCCCCAACAACTTCCAAATCACCATTAAGGCCACGACTCGACCTTTACAACATTCTAAAGTTTTTCTCCCACCCAAAAATATAATTCAATCTCCTAGGCATGTTTCCAAATGTATTTTTTTCAAATGGAAAATGATGTTCCCTTGCACAAGCCACCATCAATGTGGTAGATATTTTTTAATGTCTAAATCTAAAGAAATTTTTTGTGGGAAGCAAGGGCACAAATTTATCATTCTAGTGATCCCACAATATCGGGTTGACAATTTTGGCCAAACCGACATTGAACTCTAATTTTTAATCCAAATTCCTCACTTTCGTGCACCTATAGTGGCTAAACCATGAGGAATTTGAAGATGATGCAAACTAGTGTTTTGTGACATTTTTTCTATAGATTCTAAATATATATTTTTAAAAAAAAATTGAATCAAATTGCACTTCTTTCTCCATCTCCTTTGAAAACTAGTTTTTATCAAGAACACCATTTTAAAGAGTGATGCTCATTGTAAACAAAGATAACTTTTTTTCTATGAAGAAATAAAATTCTTTTTTTTTTTAATTTAGCTTTGTAACTATGATATCTAGTCTGTTCATTTGGTTTCATAGTGTTTTATTGAATATTTTTTTCTTAATCAAGTTTTGACATGAAACCAATTACAATTTAGACATAGGCAAACTGTAAACAACATAATTTTTTTTGTATGTATCAAAATTCAATTTTTTTACTGGATCAAGGACATCAATACCTAGCTCGAACATATTTTCAAAATAAAAAAATTGATAATATACAATTTTTCCACATGTGCAAAACAAAGAGCTTGGATTTTCGATGAAAACTTATGTTTAATTAAACTAAAAATACATAATAAACTAAAATATATTAAAATTATATTCGATGGATAGCTTGTTTTGAGGACTACCATCATCTAGTTGGGTGTATGAAGTTTCCTCCATTTTGATCCTCAACCCTAGCTTCAAAAGGAATTTTTTTGCAGAAATTTAGTAGAAGAGGGGGAGAAGGGCAAAAAAGGGGGTTCGAGCAAGTTCACTTGAACCCCCTTGTTTTTGAATTTTCTTTTATTTTCATTTAAGAAAACGTGTGAAAAAGGAGTCACATCAACAAAAGGGGTTCACTCGAAGGGGGGGTTCGAGTGAACCCCTTTTTTGGTTCATGCAAACTCCCCCCTTTGTGCGAACCCCTAAAACCCCCAAAAAAAATTCATGGGAGCGTTTTTTCAATTTTCCTTCCTCAACGGAATTGTAAACCAAGATATGGTTTACCTTTCATAAATACTAGTTCATTTGCATTCAAATGGTTATCACACAATTTTTTAATATTGTGCCTCAAATGTATTCTAGGGTCAAATGCCACATGTCTAAATTATAAATTGAAAGGAAATAGAAAAGAGCAATGGAAAGTACTAATAAAGAGCAATTGTTTGAAAGAAAGAGATTACCAAATAGATTGAAGTAGCCAAACCAAGCACCACCAAAGCAAGAGAGACAAGAATTTGTTAAGGGAAAACAAGAAAACCCCAATATTATGAATGGAGGCAAAATGTGCCTAAAGAATAATAACAACAAAGAGAGAGAGCTCAGCCCTAGCTTGTTGCTTGAATCTTGAAGAATGAGAGAGAAGCACCAATAAGTAGAGGTGAGAAGAAAGAGTTAGAATGTAACTCCCAACTCAATGAATGCCACCATTCATCTATGTGTGTGCAAAGTGTCACCTCTTAAGGAGGTGGTTACAAATATTCCTTAATAAAGGAATTAAAAATAAGCCATCCTCACACATGTGAGATGACAAAGATAAAGACTTGTAGGGATTCCTTTGGAATATTCCTACAAGTTAATAAAAAATACCATAATTAAAGAATAACTCCCTTTACCAAGTAAAGATTAATCCTCTAACATCCCCCCTTAAGCTTTACTTGGGGAGGTTACATCAAACCCTTCAATGGGTTGTAATCCAAGATTTTTACAATGGAAGAGAAATTTATCTTTACAAAGAGCTTTGGTGAGAATATCTGCAACTTGATCTTCACCTTTACAATACAAAAGAGAAATTTGCTTGTCTTCAATTTGCTCTCTAATGAAATGATGTTGAAGAGCAATGTGTTTGGAAAAAAAAAAAAAAATTGGATTCTTTGCCAAAGCAATAGCACTTTGATTATCACAATATAAAGGAGTAGGATCTTTTGGAGGTAGACCCAAGTCTTCAAGTAATCTTCTTAACCATAATGCTTCTTTAGATGCATTTGTACAACCTTTATATTCAGCTTCTGTAGAACAAAGAGAAGTAGATTGTTGTTTCTTACTATTCCATGAGATTGCACCTGATCCAACAAAGAAACAATAACCACAAGTGGATCTCCCATCATTGGGATCACCTCCTAAATCTGAATCAGTATAACCCTTTAAAGAAAAATCACAATTTGCATCATAAAAAGACCAAGATTAAGAGTACCTTTAACATATCTTAAAATTCTCTTTGCAACTTTAAAATGAGTTTGTTGTGGTTTAGACATAAATCGAGAAACCAATCCAACACTATAAGAAATATCAGGTCTAGTAAGAGTTAGATAATTTAAACTTCCTACTAATTGCCTATATAAAGTAGGATCAACAAAAGGAGTTTCCATATCAACCATTAATTTAGTTCCGAATTCACAAGGAGTAGAAACACACTTTGCATCATTCATTTTAAATCTATCTAAGAGATCTTGAGCATATTTATGTTGAGAAATAAAAATACCTTTAGGTGTTTGCCAAATTTGCATACCCAAAAAATAATATAATAGGCCTAAATCAGTCATTTGAAATTGTTGATTGAGTTGAGACTTAACATCACTAATCAAATTGTTAGAACTAGAAGTGATAATTAAATCATCAACATATAAAATAATAATCACAATATCATCTTCACTATGCTTAATATATAAATTTGGATCATTTTTGCTTCTAATGAAACCTTGAGATAAAAAGAAAGCATTGATCTTTGAATACCATTCTCTAGGAGATTGCTTTAAACCATATATTGATTTCTTCAATTTGCAAACAAGATTTTCATTACCTTCCTTAATGAAACCTAAGGGTTGAGACATATAAATTTCTTCATGTAAATCACCATTTAAAAATGCACTTTTAACATCCATTTGATGAATAGGCCAATGCATATGAGAAGCTAAAGCAAGAACTAATTTAATAGTGGGCATCTTAGCTACTGGAGCAAAAGTTTCATTATAATCTAAACCTTCAATTTGAGAAAAGCCCCTAGCAACTAATCTAGCTTTAAACTTGCTAACTTCATTGTTTGCATTAACCTTAGTTTTATACAACCATTTGCATGAAACAAGATTCTTACCTTGAGGTAATGGAACTAAATCCCAAGTATGATTAGCAATTAAAGTATCATATTCTTCTTGCATAGCCTTTTTCCAATGAGGTTGATCTTTAGCTTGTTTATAAGTTTGAGGATCATTTGAATTCATAATGTTAGACATCAAAGCATGATTACAATAATTTGCCTTTCTTCTTTTAGGTGGATTTTTAGCTAAATAATCCTCACTTTCTTGCAACAAATTTTTAAACCATTTTGGCATTCTTTTAGATGTAGGAGTATCATCACTAGAAGAAGAATCATGAGGAGAAATTTCAACATTTTCATCATCACTATCACTATGAGTAAGAGATGCACTAGGAGGGTTAAGAGGAATTTCAACTTGAGAATTATCCTCCACAACAATAACTTTATTTTGAGAAGAATCAATATTATGCACTTTAGAACAATCATGAACACCATTTTCAGCAATGCATACATCTCTAGCAACTTTAACTTTGTTAGTAAGAGGATTATAAACTCTATAAGCTTTAGAATGTTCATCATCACCAACAAAAATATGATAAGAAGATTTAGCATCTAATTTTTGCCTCTTTTGTTTAGGTTTGTGAACATAAGCAATTGAACCAAAAATCCTTAAATGCTTAAGATTGGGCTTCCTACTAGACCAAGCTTCTTCAGGAGTTATATCCTTTAAAGCTTTAGTAGGAGTCCTATTGATAATGTAAGTAGCACAAAACATAGCTTCTGCCCAAAATTTATAAGACATATTTTTAGCATGTAACATACATCTAGCCATTTCAACAATAGTTCTATGCTTCCTTTCCGCTACACCATTTTGTTGAGGTGTATAGGGAATAGTTAGCTCATGCTTAATACCAAATGATTTCAAATAACTATTAAAAGCATTGTTCACATATTCTTTACCATTATCAGTTCTAAGAATTTTAAGTTTAAAACCAGATTACCTTTCAACAAATTTATGAAATTCAGAAAATATATCAAGAACTTGATCCTTACTATGAAGAAAATAGATCCAAGTTCTTCTAGAAAAATCATCAACAAAAGTAAGTGCATACCTTGATCCTTGGATGGAGTTATTCTCCATGGGTCCCAAAGGTCACTATGAACTAGGTGCAACTTATGAGTTGCCCTCCATGATTGACCATGTGGAAAGGGCTCCCTATGCATCTTACCACTCATGCATCCTATGCATACAATTTTAGATGGAACAATACTAGGCAATCCATCTACCATATTAAGCTTTTGCATTAAAGCAATATTGTTAGAATTTATATGACCAAGTCTTTCATGCCAAACATTGAAATCAATGGTAGATATTAAAGAGCATCTTGATTGAGCAAACTCATAAAATTTGAACAAATTATCATTGTCTAATTTAGCATTAGCAATGACCTTGTTTTGTTTTGGATCAATAACATAGCACATATCTTTGTAAAATTCTATTTTATAATCTTGACAAAGCTTAGCAACTTAAAGCAAGTTAGTCTTTAATTCAGGAACATATAAAACATCATGCAATTTACCATTAGGAACATTCACATCTCCAATTGCTTCTACTTTACAAGTATGATTATTAGCAAGTTTAAGAGGAACATTAGATATATCAGGTTGCATAGACTCAAAAACTTCTTTATGTGAAGTAACATGTTGAGATGCACCTGAATCAATAACCCATTCAAGAGGTTGAGAAACATTAGAACTACAAGTAAAAGCACGCCTAGATTGATTTGCATTATTTTGAAACTTATTATTATTAGGTTTATTTTGTTGTTTATTATTTTGCTTCATAGGATTTTTCTAATTTTTCTTTTTAAAACAAGTGTTTTGCCAATGACCATCCTTATTACAATAAGTGCAATGTGGTTTCTTAGAAGAGTTAAACTTTCTAGGATCATTGCCATTATTATAATGAGGTTTGGAATTATAATGTTGTTGTTTAGAATGAGGTTTAAAATTTTGCTTATGATTAGATAAGAAAGCATGTTCATTAGACTTAAGAGTACCAAACTGAATTAACTTAGACTCTTCTTGTCTTAATAAATTACGAAAAATATCATAAGTTAATTGAGTAGCTAAAGAAGGAATGGCTAATTGAGCATGAATATTAGTAATGAATTGTTGAAATTGTCTAGGAAGACACTTTTTAAGAATAAGATGAATTAATCTAAGATTATCTAATTTAACTCCTAAACCATCCAAATGACTATTTAAAGCATCAAATTTCAATAAAAATTCATCCATAGATTTAAAATCAGAATATCTCAAATCTTCAAGTTGATCTTGAATTTGAATTTTTCTTGATTCATTTGTACTATCATAAATTGTTTTGAGTTTGTCCCATGCTTCATAGGCAGTTGTACATGTCCCAATGTGAACATAAAGTTCGGGTGACATGGAGATACCTATGAGGCCAAGGGCTTCCTCATTTTTGAGATTCCATTTTTCGATTTCATCTTTGAATGTAGATGAACCTGGTTTAGATTTAGGATCTGTAGCTACATCTAAAAGATGTTTAAACCTAAAAATAAAGCATATATGAGTTTTCCAAGAATGATAGTTAGAAGAATTCAACTTAATTTCAGGAATTAAAGTAGACATGATTGTAAAAAAAAAATTCACAACTTTATGAGAAAAATAACTATTGGAAATATGTGCTCCCTCTTGATCAAATTAAATCTTAAAAAAAACTATTTAAATAAGTTACCTAAAAACAAAATAAACTCCTTATATTGAATATCTAAATTTTAAAATCATTTTAATATTCTTTTTAATTAATAAAAAATATATAAAATTTATAAATATAAAGAAATTAATAGATTTTTAAATAAAACAATTATTAAAAAACTATGAATGATTTATTTTTCTTAAAAAAGAGATGATATATTAAAAAAAACTTAAACTTTGAACTTTCATAAAAACACAAGTAAATTTAAAAAACTTAAACTCAACTTTATTTCTTTTAAAAGAAAATCTTTTATGCAAAAAAGTTTAATTTAGGAATCTTTATTTTAGTAACTTTTTTTTCTTAAAACAAAGTCGGTGGGAAAGCTTTAAGTAAAAGCTTTTGATTTTTTGCTTTTCAGGAAATGGGCGGGATAAATTTGAAAGAGGGGAAGAAAAGTTTGAAGATGCAAATTTTAATAATATTTATTTTTAAGGAACAAATACTATGATTCACACAGGGGATGGGAGATTGAAGGAAGGGCAATGCAGAGAGCAGGGCACACAAGGAGAAAAGAGTTGGGTGCTTACTGTGCAGAGGTCAGTGAAATCACCAGAGGAAGGCTGCAACAAAGGAAAGAAAGGCAATGGCCAAGGAATGAACCAAAGCCTCAAGAGAAGTTTTTTTGCATTATTATTATTTATAAAAAAAACTTTGAATACTATTTTGAAATTAAATTCTTGTGACAAGGTTTAAGATTTTTTTTGAGATTTAAGAATTAAAAATTCTAAAAAAATCCCAAAAACAGTTTGATATTTTTTAAAGAAATTTCAACATGCAAATAATAACATGCATATTTTTTTACAGATTTTTTAAAGAAATTTCAACATGCAAATAACATGCAGATTTTTTCTACAGATTTTTAAAGAAATTTCAACATGCAAATAATAACATGCAGATTTTTTTCTACAGATTTTTTAAAGAAATTTCAACATGCAAATAATAACATGCAGATTTTTTTTACAGATATTTCAACATGCAAGCAGATTTTTTCTACAGATTTTTTAAAGAAATTTCAACATGCAGATTTTTTCTACAGATTTTTTAAAAAGCAGATTAGTCCCTCTCTAAAATGTAAAATATAGAGATTTTTTTTCAGATTTAGCCTATATTGTAAAAAAAAATTACAGATCTAGAAAACATGAAATATAACCCTTTATTTGAGGGTTTCTAAATTTTTTTGCAAAAATCTAAATATCTAAATATGCATGCAAAATAAATAGCTTTGAAATTTGAAATAAAAAATAAACTTAGAAAAGAAATCCTGCACAAGGGTTTTAAAAAAAAAAATTACAAATTAGATTTTGTATAAACTATAGAAATTAATAAACTTGAAATTGAAAATTTGAAAAATAAGATAAACTCTTATTAAGTTTTCTAAAAGCTAAGATTCCTGCACAAAAAAAGTTAGAAGACATAAAACAAACAAGATTAGACACTTTGCTCTTCTTCTCTTCTTTGAGAGTGTCTCCAATGGTGTGCTAAAAAATCTGGTAAACCTTCAACAATGTAGCTCACAAAATATTAGTAATACCAAGCTCTGATACCATGAAAGGAAATAGAAAAGAGCAATGGAAAGTACTAATAAAGAGCAAATGTTTGAAGGAAAGATATTACCAAATAGATTGAAGTAGCCAAACCAAGCACCACCAAAGCAAGAGAGACAAGAATTTGTTAAGGGGAAAAAACAAGAAAAAACCCCAATATTATGAATGGAGGCAAAATGCCTAAAGAATAATACAAAGAGAGAGAGAGCTTCAGCCTTAGCTTGTTGCTTGAATCTTGAAGAATGAGAGGAGAAGCACCTCAATAAGTAGAGGTGAGAAAGAGGAGTTAGAATGTAACTCCCAACTCAATGAATGCTACCATTCATCTATGTGTGTGCAAAGTGTCACCTCTTAATGAGGTGGTTACAAATATTCCTTAATAAAGGAATTAAAAATAAGCCATCCTCACACATGTGTGAGATGACAAAGACAAAAGATCAGGGACTTTGGAATATTCCTACAAGTTAATAAAAAAATTACAATTAAAAGAATAACCTTTACCAAGGGTGATCCCATACAATAGTGGTTTACAATTTTTGGCCAAACTAGACACCTAAATTATTATTTTTTAACTAAATTCACATTTAGGCACCTATAGTGGCTAAACCGCGAGGAATTTGAAGATGGTGCAAACTAGAGTCTCATCAAATTTTGTTTGTAGATTATAAAATATTTTTTCAAAATTTTTGAATCAAATTGCACTTCTATTTTTCCATCTCCAATTTAAAATTGATTTTTTTTCAGAAACAACATTTTAAAAAGTGACATTACTGAATCGTGATAACGATAACTTTTTTTTCCATGAAGGATATGTAAAATTCTAATTCTTTCAAATTTAGATTTGTAACTCTAATATCTAGTGCTTCCTCTTGGTTAGATAGTTTGTAATTGAATATTTTCTCTTTAATCAAGTTTTAAAGTCAAACCAATTACAATTAAGACATAGCGCAACCGTATAACGTGTAACCTTTTTTGTATGTATCAAAATTATTATTATTTCTTTTGCTGGATCAAGGACTTCAATATCTAGCACACTCATATTTTTCATTTTTTTTGATAATCTTCTATTTTTCCACATGTGAAGAACAAAGAAATTCATTTTGATGAAAAACCTATGTTTAATGTGTGTGTGTAAAACTTAAAAACAACACATAACAAACCAAAAACATATTAAAATTATATTCATTGATAGCTTGTTCTGAGGAATTACAATCATTTGAAATAAATTTTAAATGAATTCATTTGATCCCCCAAAAGCCAAATCAAAAGTGATTTTTTATCAGCATTTTGATAGGTGTAAAGGAGACGCATTTATAGGTATGGTTTAAAACTAGCGAGGTTATATCCAAGGGGGTTTGATCTAAGGTGATTTGATCAAACCCCCTTCAATTGGAATCCTTAAAATGGAACTTTTTAAGGCTTAAATCATTATATTTTCTAAAAATATGTGATTTCAACTAAAATTCATTCCTCTCAGGAATTGTAAACCACCACAGACAACACCTGGCAAGTAAAGATTAATTTCTAACATAATGAAGGGATACATTTTGTAAAATGTAGGAAGGATTAGTTTAAAGTTCATGTGTGTGTAATGGTATGTCTCCATGGTTGTTTACAATGATTCAGGTGAACATTGTAATCATAGTTATGTATTTCCTCTTTCCATATTCGCTAGTATTAATATAACAAGGGTTTGATGTATGTATGATAGCATCTAATACATTGTAAATATTTTGTAATGGTCATTTATTTGTTTCATGTGGTTCATTTTAGTTCTAGTTATAGATTATTAAGTATGTCTATTGCATGAAATGTAATCCTTGAGTGTATGTAAATAACATCTAGTTATTTGATGTTTGTTGGGTGTATCTCCTCCCTCTTTGTTGTTCATGATTTTGTTTCCCTGAAGTAGGAATTGGTCCATATTAGTGATAATCAATCAACTTTTGTTAAAATAATCTCTCTATCCTTGTTAATTATAGGATTAGTTTAGGATTTAGGTTCATAGCCTGAAATTTAATCCTTGATTGTATGTAAATACAATCTAGTTTATTTGATGTTTATTGGGTGTATCTCCTCCCTCTTTATTTTTTATGAATTTTTTGCCCAATAGAGTAGGCATTGGTCCATATTGGTGATAATCAGTCAACTTTCGTTAAAATAATCTCTCTATCCTTGTTAATTATAGGATTAGATTAGGATTTAGGTTCATACAATCATGTCATGCATGTTTGTACCTTGGCACTATGTATGTGATGTGTAATGAAATCATTTCTAAGGATTATAATGGTGTTGATATCTATAGGTGCATGTGCAAGGTGTTGTAATCAACTATGTTAGAGGTCTTATGTAGTTAGTTGATCTTGACCTAATGAAAAATATAGGGGTCAAGTGTACATTTGGGTATGGTTGTTGATTGTTACAATCATGTTACATTTTATTGGTTTAAAAACCCATAAAGGATACCTCTAGGAATGTCCTCCCAAGTTTCAGATGAGCTTAGAGTACAAGAGAGACTACCCACTCTTTTCAATTGGCCTTTAACCCTCCTTAATCTATTGATATCTTCCTGATGATCCCTCATGGCCTTGAAGGTGGAACAATAGTTCTAGGATTTTGGAACAATGAATTTGAGACCCAGCATAGCCTATATTATCAAACATTTTAATTATAATGTAAAAAAATTAAAAATTAGATGTGTCAATATTGAGTTTATGGGAAAATTCTATACTATAATTTTCAATCATGATCCATTATCAACTAAAGCAAGTTTGATGGTGGTTCTCACATGTATTGAAAGTAAAATTAAGGGCAAGATTTTTTCAATGATAGAACCTGGGTTTGAAAGGTCATTTGGATCAAATGTGATTATGACACTAGTGTAATGTTTGGGTTTTAACATTGCAATGACCTTAGGTCTTGTAGTGAAAGTAATAGGAACAAATTTTAGGGCCTTTTGCAAGATATTTCAAAATGTTTTATATGTGTGCATTAATTCCCATTGGGATACCTTAGCTTGATTACTATGAAGTTGATCGCTAAGGTCATACTCTTTAGGCATTCTAGTGGATAATTTAGGAGGGGATGAGGGAAGACTAGTGCTAGGTAAGGTTGGATGAGGATTTGGATCCTTTCTCCTCAATCCATTCATTGATAGGCATGTCTTGACATGTAGATCATGAATAGAATTGATGACATGAAGCACAAGAGGGTTTTGAAAATCAAGCAACTCACATAAAGGTAGAGGTTAAAAATACAAGGACATAACAAAAGGTGGCACTAATGAGAGGAGGAGCTCCCTTGAAAATGAAGTGGTTAATATTGGGTAGAGGTGATGAAAGGTAAGGGTTCCCTTGCAAAAGATTGTGGGAACTCATCTTTTTTAGAAAGTGTAGACATGGAAAATATACCAATATACTTGATCCCGATTACTAACACCATTTCATCCTAAATCATCCCTCGGTCTAACCATTTAATCAAATATCTTTATTTGATTAAATTCATCAATTCTCCTCTCTTAATTAAATAAATCATCTTATCTAATTAAGTCATTCTTTCTTATTAATTAAATCAATTTATCTTATCTAATTAACCCTATGTCCATATTTAATTAAATAATTCATTTTATTTGATTAAATCTCTAAAGTCTATCTATTAAATTAAATAAATTAAAACCTTATGTAGTTTAATCTAACTTCATCTCCTTAGTTAAATAAATCAAAAATATTTATTTAATTAATCTTGAAATCATATTCTTCTCATATTTGATTCAAATCAATCCATAAATCTAAGTCAAATTTGTCACATCAGCTAATCTCTCATTAAATTAATTAGCATTGATTAATTTAATCTCTTCTCATGTCCCATCCTTCAGCTTTTGCCACTTTGCACATGAAAATAGATTTAATCATTTATTAAATTTATTTTCTCTCAACATGGCATGATGGAGGAATATTCCCTCAAATTTGGAATTCAAAATCCAAGTGACTTTGTCCTTCCAACAAGACATTAATTTCACCTAATAATTCCTTTTGCCTTGAGCCAAGTGGCATTTAAGACATTTTTTTCCCTCTTACATGTCATTTCACTAATTTCAAATATCACCTAATTGCATTTATGGGCACATTCATCAAAATGTGCACATCCTCCATCCACTCACATTTGGACAAGTGGCACATTGTCATTGGTTGAATGTTAGTCCCACATTGCTTCATTTTGGGAATTCTTTCATCTCAACATTCTATAAATAAGAGGCTCTATTCCTCATTCTAATCATCCAAAACTTGAGTAAACTTACTATACTCAAATTCATAGCAATCTTCATCCATCTCATTGAGTTTTATAGCTAGGTTATGTAGATTTTATCTTGGAGCACTCATAAATCTTCATCAAAGTGGATCACTCTTCATCACCAATCATCAAAGCCTATATAGGAGTTGGGAAAGGGCCAATTTCCACATCAAATTGGCACCAACTCCCCCAAGAGATCAAGAGTTTGCATTGCATTTGAATAGGATTTACTATCTTTCGTTTATGTTTCTTTATGTTCTTCATTTCATTCCTTTTCATTGCAATTTAAATGGATTTCTTGGGGAATCATGATACTAACTTGCATTGGATCTAATATAGAGTTTGTCTCTTGTGTTTGTGCAGGTTGGGAATCTTGGTTCACAGAAAGATCAATGAGTACCATTAGGGTGACAAAGGATAGACCAAATGACTTGAACCATGTTATAGGTAGGACTAGAAGGAAGGTTGGAATTGGTATCTATAGAAGGACTTGAAAGTTCAATTGGTTAAAAAGGCATAGGAGAACACAAAGAATTGGGTAAAGAAGATGCATTGGAAGCTTGGTCATCCATGTGTGTATAACGAGAAAAGGTGAAGGATGTTTCATTACAATCCATTGGATGATCATGCTCAATGCTAGGGGTATCTTATTTATGTTTAAAAGATGTGTCATTTGTAGAGTCTAATAATATACCCTTATGAGTTTAATATCTTAGATTTTAACCTATAATGTTGGAGATTAATTGGTAGATTAGCATAACATCCTATCTAGTATGCACAAGAACGAAGTGGCAATGGTCATGCTTATGAGATGGTCCATATTTGAGAGGGGTTAGAGTGATCATCCTATATTGCAAGACAAGGTATACAATATGTTGAAGAGGATCATTTAATGGTGTGAATTCCCATATTCTTGTGTGTTTGTAATGCAAGACTTTGGTTACTTGGAGAAAACTCTCCATGATGGACTATAAGTTGGGTGGAAGAATGGTTGCTAG
>VDFB02127712.1:0-12171 GCA_007258455.2 Sequoia sempervirens
TTACTTCACCTAGGGTCTTGACTAATGCAAAATAAATTATTGCCTTGCAAGTTCACAAATGATGTATTCCAAAGCCAACACACTTCAAATAGAAGTAAAACAAGTTAAGGTGTATTTACAAGTCATGAATTTACTACATCTCAATTTCATGGGATTTGGTCATTTTTTGTGCATTGTGTTCACCTCTACAAGCACATATTTGAACTAGAGTGAGATCTGGTTAATTTATAGATTATGAGGCATTCATTCAACAAGGCTCTATTTTTATGTACATTTGTGATTCAATTCCCCCCATCTATAGCAACAGTCTCCTTAATCTAGATTAATAGCTAAGTAACTCCTTTGACTTATTTTAATTTATTGACTTATGGATTGTTTATTCATAGCTCTAAATATCATATACTTTTATTATAGTTTAATTATTTTCTCTAGATAAAATTGTATGAAATATTTTGTTCATCATGATAATTAACCTAAATAGTAAAAGTTGAGGTAGAAACTATCTAGACTAAATCATTTTAATAAATACATCAATTGAATAAATAAAAGATGGTACTTTTGTAAGAACTGCCCCTTGATTGCTACCATTTTTCTTTTTTTAAAATCAATTTAGAAAATAATACTAACTTAACCATTTGAGCATCTTCCATGCAAATTAGAGTTCACTTCAAAACTTCCCCATTCATCATGGTGGCAACAACCTGACTTGACCTCTTATATACTTACACTTAGGAGTGGAAAGCTCCCAAGGTTAAGGCAATTCCAAAACCTAGACCTAAGCCTCGAGGGTTCATTCTTGATGACCCTGCCTACGTATCCCTTCATAGGAAATTAGAGGCTTTTTAGTTCACCCCACTATTTATAAAGCTTAGTCCAATCGAATAAACAATAGCAACTCACCATCAAGTGTTGGTTTTATACCAAACATTACCAAACAGTAGTGTGCAAACATACACAACTACTTAAGGGTCATATCATTCCATAATTCCCCAATTCCCATAGGGAGTGACTCAAGCATACATCACATATTCACATGGTGACTAGCTCATACACATCACATATACATAGTGAATGGTTCCAACATACATCACATATACATAGTGACTAACTCCAACATATATCACATATACACAGTGACTAGCTCCATCATATGTCTCATATATACAATGACTAGCTCCAACTTACATCACATATGCCTAGTGATTAGCTCTAGCATACATCACTTATACACAATGACTAGATCCATCATACATCATACATACCCAATGGCTAGTTTCAACATATGTCATATATATGCATAGTGACTAGCTCATGCATACACCACTAGTACATTAGTAACAAACTCATATGTACATCACATCACAACCGTGACTAGCTCATATGCACATCAAACGTACATTAGTGATGAGATCCTATGCACATCACATTACAATAGTGACTAGGTAACACATCCACATTGTCTAACACCACTTGTCCTTAGTGTATTCCATATAGAAAAGGGAGTGTCAATGCAAATTGCACACTACACCGTGGGTCCCATCCTTTCCCCGATCTTCTGTACCATCTAAAAAATCTGCCAAAAGAGGATTCAATGCATCCCCTACTACATCAAGGGTCCACCCTCAACTCAATAGGGTCAAGTATACCATTTCCGCAACAAGATATGCCAAAAACTATTTTATGAGGTTGGTCCAACTATTACCTACCTATTCTTCATTAGAATCTCTCTTCCTTGCAGTCCATCAAACAACTAAGCAACCAAGAGTGGTCATCACTAGCATAGAATGCTCCTTGACTAATGTCCATCTCGAGCATAGTATTGCCCCTAGACACCTATCAATATCAAGCATAATAGTACTTCTCCTTGAGTACTTTCCATCTCGAGCATAATATTGCCCCTAGACACCTAACAATCTCAAGCATAATCATACTAATCCTTGACTACTATCTATCTCGAGCATAGTACTACCCCTAGACACCTATCAATCTCCAGCATAATAATAACGCTCCTTGACTACTGTCCATCTCGAGCATAGTATTGCCCCTAGATACCTGTCAATCTCGAGCATAATAGTACTGCTCCTTGACTACTGTCTATCTCGAGCATAGTACTACCCCTAGACACCTGTCAATCTCAAGCATAATAGTATTGCTCCTTGACCCTTGCTTAGCAATATAGCTAGAAGATGGGTTCTAAATGTAGAATAAGTAGATCATAGTCGAGGGAATTAGAAGTCGATGCATAGTCATTTAATTCTAAGGCTAATATTCAAAATACATAAAAGAATTCACTTAGTACCAACTCAAGTTGAGCCCAACTCAACATGTAGCCACTACTAAGTAGTCTAAATCATTCCTTTCCTTTAGCTTACTATTCAGCCACATTGAGTATTGAATACAGGTTATCAAGTTTTCTTTCATAACCATGTAATACCCATTCAACCTCATCCAAAGCCTTCTAAAGAGAGAAGGCCAAACCAATTAGGGACAACCCCAACATCTGGGAGTTATCCCCCCTCCTAGACCCTCCCCTTATGGACATGAGGTCACAGAGGCTTCCTTTGCCCAAGGACCACCTATGTACGTGTTTCAAAATGGATCAAAGTCACATGTAGTTCTCCTTACAAGGTCTCTCAAAGGACCTAGACACATATTCTGGTAATCAAGGTTTTGTTTCCCTTCAACTAATAATAGTTGACAATAGTTAGGAATAATAATTCAATTCAACATTTGGCAAACCATACCATACATTTCCTTAAATCTATCAATATTTAATCAAACTCTACCCAACATAAACCAACTTGAACATCCCAAGGTTTGTCTTATCAACATAGGGCTAAGTTTATTACTCAACATGAATTTACCTTGTTTACAAACATATAGGAAACCACTTCCAATCAAAATTCACATAATCAATTAAATATAAAAGGACATTATATTTGAGGGGTTAATCTGTATTTTGTAGTCATCAAAAGGCTTTTACCCAATACCCAATACCATTCTAGAATTTATATAGCATGTCTTATTATTGCATTAAGAAAGAAGGCTAAAATGACATTAAAGGCATTAGCTTCAAAAGGTTTACGAGCATGAATACCTCACTTGTAAAAGTAGTTTAAAAAGTACTTCCACTTGGTAGGGCATAAATTCTCAAATCTCACCCTACAACATGTAATAATATGTCTCTTGCTCATGTGTAGCTTATATTTTCAAATTTAGGGCTTTCCATTTAATGTACAAACATAATCAAATGACAAGACTCGATATATATCATATACCCAAATTCAATGTTCACACTACCAAGCACATAGATAACAAGCATGATTGCTAATCCCTTCATAGTGATCACCTATTCGTCATTATGAAATGAACAATTATAACATACAATACCATATAATAAGTTTCTACTCATGTCTCCATCGGAAGTCTTTCAATGTCATTTATACAACTAAGGTCAACACACTCGACCCAAACTAATAATAATATTGTCATCTAACCAATATGTTTAACTAATGGAATGTTACAGTACAAGATAACTACAACACAAATACCTTCACAATGCAACCTTATGCAAGCCTTGATATGGCTCCACAAGATGTTCTATTATAAGATTAAGAAATTAATTTATTCAATTGACCAAAACAACTATCCATGTTTAAGCATTGCATTACTCCTATAGTAGCATGTTATTATCATTCACTACATATATTCCAATATAAATAACATTTAATTGCATAATCTATAATATCAATGGTATAGCTACATATGCTTGCAACATTTCTAAGGAGCAACGACTTATACACTTATTTTTCTTAATGTAATAAATTATATGCTAGTCATTACATTCATTTGCATTTATCATTCACATACACTATGATATTAAGAACCTTCCAATAATATCCCAATAAGGTATTGCACTCCACTCATCACACTAATAATACTACATAAAAATATAATCAAGGTGCCACAATGAGTGTCTACAATAACATGTGTAATAGTACAATTTCTTGATGGTTGTATCAATCAAAATAGGCACTGGCTATCCAGCCCCAGGAATGCACCGGGGTGGGCATAGCCATGCATCATGCACATCCACACTACAGCAAAAGAAACTGTCACCTCACCCTCGTAAGAATGCTGGAGGATGTTTAGGCTACTATACAAAATATAAAATTTTACCTTATAAATGATTATTATATAATAAAGAAAATTGTTCTAAAATGATTCAAAATAGATGTTTCATTAAATCTATTTTTTTGAAATAGTAAAAGTTAAAATTAGAAATTTATTCTGATGTATTTTTTATATGATTAAATGTATTAATAGAAATATATTATATTGTAAGATATATATAAACATTTATTCATAAAAAAAAATAATACATAAATTCTTAATTTTAAATTATTTAACTTTGAAACTTCTATTACTAATTATTATTTTTCACGAGTAATTTATTTGATTTCAATTTCATATCTATGTTTTATTAACACAACTTCATACAAGAAACTATTTTTTTTTTTAAATTTTGTGAATATAACACATCAAGTAAAACTAAAAAAGAACAAGATTATATATTTATATGTATTCCACCTTATATATACATACACATACACATACATACACATACATACATATACATATACATATACATATATAATGTTATAAATATATAAATATGTATCTATTTATATATAAATGATTTTATATTATACTTATATTTTAGTTTTATCTTAGACTCATAAAATGGCATTACATGATATAATGCTAACACTATCACTTTGTCAGATATATAAATTTTCTTAAATTGTTGATTCTTTTGAGGCCTTGTGTTAGTGGAAGGTTTTAATCACAATGTAGAAGCAATTTACTACTAAATCTATAGGTTCTAGAAATTTTGAAAATGTAGAATATGTTTGACTTATTGTTTGAGGAGTAAGGCATGTAGAATAATTTGGGCTACACTTGAGTAAAAGTAGAAATATGGATATATAAAGATTAAGATTGTAATATGCATGTTTTTCAATATTTTTAGATGCCTATGGGAAGAACTTCTAGGTGGTCAATGAGTGGTGCTACTCATTGGTTTGTTTCCAACAAATTCTTTCAATTGACTTTTAAATTTTTCCTATTTGTGCAAATGAAGGCGAAGATAATAATAAATAAAATGATATTAATGGGTGAGACCCTCTTATGGACATTCTCAATCTCATTGATGTGTTGGGTAAACTTGATGATTTGGATGTTATGGGTTGTTGCTCTATATAGAATTTTAGAGGTGTGATTATTTTCACCCTTCTTTTGTAAATATGTGCAACTCTATTTTATAAATGGTAATATAAACACTTATTCATAATATTTATAAACATAAATTCTTAATTTTAAATGATTTAACTTTGAAACTTATATAATTAATTATTATTTTTCATTACCAAAGCACTTTAGAATAAATTTTTAATTTTAACTTTTACTATTTCAAAAAAAATAGATTAAATGAAATTAATAATAATAGTTTTATGAATACAATATTTTTATGTAAAGATTTTTTAAAAATAAATTTTATACTTCCAAATATATATATATATATCTCATGGGAAAAATTCACCATGGTGAGTTGCTGACAATGAAGAGCCATATACATATATCTATGTATAAATAAAACTTAAATTCTATCTATTAATATCATGATGTTTCCACAGTCCATAGTATAAAGTGTATTGAAATTTCTAGATTAAAATTGTCTATGATTTTTTTTTTTTTATTTTATTTAATATAATTTTAATAAAAAATTCCACTACACTTAAATTCTATCTTTTAATTAAAATTTATAATAGTATAGATATTTTAAATACATTTATTTAAGGAAACTGAAAAAATATCTAGTTGAAATCATTTTAGAACAATTTTATTTATTATATAATAATCTTTTTTTTTATTTGAAAAATATTTTTTTTACTAATTAGTAACTTTTAATTTTTACTTTTGGAAGCTCATATCAATACTTTTGTTTTACCTTAGACAAATATAAAACAAAGGAATTTTATGAGGATTCACATAAAAGTTCTAGAATAGTTTTGTTTTAATTTTTTGTGTTTGCTAAGTTTTAGTAACAATGTTTATAAAACAAATAAATAATAGGTACATAAAAAACATAAGATCCCATCAACATGTAAATCCACTCATTGTTTTGTTTTGTCCAAGATGAATGTGTGTTATTTAAAAATTAATATAATCATATAAATAATGCTTAAATAGTGATGGACTTTGTTCTTGGTTAAAATAAGACATATTTAAATATCCTTTCAACTCACCAATAAAGATGAATTTGCCACATCCCATTTTTGAAGCTCCTAGACTATGTTATATTTTTCTTTGTATTTTGATTAGGTGGATGCAAGAGATTATATTTTATGTATTTGATTTATTAACTATAGGACTAAGACACTAATTAGATAGGTTACTCTTAATCAATTTAGTTTTGAGAAAATATCTTCTTTGTTTGAATAATATAAGAGTATAAATAGTAGAATATTATATTCTTATTATTTCAAATTTTGGATTAATTATCAAGTATATAAACTATAATAATATGTATATGCTAGATTTTGTAGAAAATCTTGGTAAATCTTGGAAAATAATGGAAATTTTTATGAATTACCATGGTGAATCCTTCCATTTAAATTAAATAAAGATTCTAATATTTAGTTACCACCATTGATCTAAAATATCATCTAATGGGTCTCATTGTATTTCGTGAGGTAAAACATACCTACAATGTGTAATTCTCATGGGATCAAAATTTACTTTTAGATCATAGATCTCACCATAGGTACATGAAATACAATGAAGGTCATAAGATTATATTTTCAATGGTAGCAACTAAAAATGACAAATATGACTATAAATTAAATAATAATTATTTTATATTATTGAAAATTATTAACTACTTTTTGTTGGTGTTGAGGGCAGTTATTCACATGTTGTTTAGAAATTCCAAACCTTACACTATGCCATCTTTTGACTCCCCAAAGTGTAAGAAGATCTCGCAGTGGCTTATTTCCTCGCAATATGCATATGATTGGCCAGGGTCTGGAAGTCCATGAAATTAAGGCATTTTTATGACAGGATTTAAGCATTGACAAAGAAGATGAGTTTGTTGCATAAGGTAGAAAATGTTAGAAAAAATGTCAAAACTAATTTCAGAGACGATTTTCAAGGTTTAACAAATAAAATGCTAGTTAAAAAATATTGAGTTAAATGTATTATTTTAAATACTAGTATGTGGGTAAAATGTTTGGGGGTAAAATTTTTTCACTTGTAAGTGAAATGTGATTGGTAAAAGCATTTTTACAGGCAAGTAAAAGGTTTGCATTAAGGATAAGGGTGAAAAGGGTATATTCTAGATGCCAATTTGTTACAAATTTAAGGGTTCAACTAGTCTCAAGTGTCAAATGTGTCTTCAATCTGGATGTATCCCTCTTTAAAATTTAATCTCTTTGTCATTTAAAAGGGTTATGACTTTTGAAACTCTAAAGAAGAGGCAGAGGGATAGGAATTTCTCTAATTTGATATAGGAAATAGTGTTTGAGATTGCTCAATTTCCTATAACTACATTGTGTACTTCGATTGTAACTTAAATGAAACTTTTATTGTAGCTTAAATGAATACATGTTGCAATCTATATTGTCTCCAATTTATAATGGGATATTTCTTTTAGTAATACAATTGAGGATTGTAAAGCTTTCCATGCACATTTGTTGCATCTAGATTATTTTCATGGTTATTTTTTGTTCAATGAACAATATAATTTCTTTCAATGAAAATAATGAGAATATTGTCATGATCTAGTTGTGAATATTATATAATATTTATATTTTATACAACATAAAATTATTTATTTAATTTTTAATTTAAAAATTAAATCACATTAGTAGAATTGAAACATCCTTTACTCTAAAAAATATGATGCTAATTACATTTTAAAATAATAAACTTACTCCAAATATTTTAAAATATATATTTTTTCAAAGAACCAACATCCTTTACATTATTTAAATATTTTATAATATTTACTTGTAGTTTGTGAATTTCACATTACAAAGTTACAATACTCTTATAATATATTTCTGTATAAATAAATAGTTTTATAATGTCAAGTTAAGTTTGGTATTGCAATTTAAAGAGGTTGATTTTATAATATTTATTAAAACAATTTGATATTTTAATATTAAAGTTTTCAAATATAATTAATAAATTTTAAAATAAACAAAAGTACAAAATTTCAACTTCTTCATTATTATAATTTTATGTTTAAAGTAAACATATGAATTATTTGAATCAATAATTTTTTTAATATAAAATAAATAAATTTATTATAAATATAAATAAAAAATCAAGATAACAATGTTTCTCATCAAAAAATTAATTTAATATATTAGATGTTAATTTAATATAATATATAATACAATATATATTAAACTATTAAAAAATAATATATCACGTTATTAAAAATTATAATATATTATTATAAAATTATTATCTAATATATTAAATTATATATGTTATATATGTTTCATATTATATAGAATATATAATATATTAAAAATAATTTTATAATATAATATACTAATAATATATTAAATTATGTATTAAATGTTGTATATTATATAGTATATATTTTTAATTTTTTCATATAATATATAATAATTTATTAATTATATTTTAAGAAATAAAAGTAAATAAATATTTAGAATGCATAAAAATAATTAATTGTCAAATGAAAAAAACTTCTATTAAATCCCTTGAATAATAGTTTAACTTTGTGGTGGAAAAATATTTTGTGGTAAAAAGTACCTTTTTATTATAATGTTTGTGGCATAAAAACCTTAAAAAACTGTGATAAAAAATTTATGCTCCTAAAAAGCTGCCCTCAAAAGTTTTGAGCCAAGTATTTTGCATATTTACTTTACAATTATTCAAATATTTGTCAACTAGAAAATAAAAAATGAATTCTCATTTGTTTAAATCAAAGTTATTAATAACTGATTAACAAAATGTGTGCTTATAGTTTTTATAGACCAATCTACCTATTATTGGAAAAATTAATGTAAGAAAATAACTTTAATAAACAAGTTGTGGCAAAAAAAAACGTTAAATGGAAGTAATGAAAGTAATGGAAACGCATTAATCGCTTATATCGGGTGAAATTTGTCTACCAATTAGATTGAAGATAATTGAATTTTGAAATTTGTTTTGTTATATCATTGGCATGTATACATTGATAATAGATTAAAAAAATCAAATAGAAAAAATGTTTGAGCTCTCATAGAGAATTATTAATAACTACCTAGAACTAAAAATATTATATAGACTTTTAAATAATTTTATTCATAATTATTAATATTTTTTGAAATTTAATATCTCCATCAAATATTTTTGTAATATTACTTAAATTACACATCTAAACATAATTATACTGTTAATTTTTTTATAATATATAATTAAAATTTAAAATATCACACCCTCATTTTTATTATTCCATATTTTTCATTCACTTAAAATGATAAATAGAAAAACAAATTGCTTTAAATTGTGGATGAAATTATTAATCCGCTCTCGTAAAAATTATATTCACATACTTTGCGGATTTAGTGGGCGGACGGGTAATAATAAAAGGTTATTATACACACGCCCCAAAAAAATTTATAAGGTATAAATTTATATTTTATACAGTAGCCTAAACATCCTCCGGCATTCTTAAGAGGGTGAGGTGACAGTTTCTTTTGCAGTCCCATCAGTCAATAACTGCCGCCGTAGTGTAGATGTGCACGATGCATGGCTATGCCCACCCGATTCAAAAGAGTTTGGATGAGAGAAGACCAGTAGCATGACCATGACATTAGAATTCAAATCGTATGTTGAATGCGAAAAAAAAATTTATGGGTTTTAGCGAATTAAGTGCTTATAACTAAGGTTTGACGGACGAATTTGATTGAGTCGCGGGCATTGGATATCTGTATGAGTAAAAAAAAGTCACCTTTTAGAGGGTTGTCCCAGTAGCCGCTCGCTATAATTTCAATCAATTATAGCTGTTTTAGCACTTAAAATCCACTTAAATCAGTCACTTTAGCACTTAATGAGCGGCTATTGGTGTTTTTGTAATTAGTTATTCAATAACATAAAGTTTTTTAATGGATCAAAGTGAATTTTTTTTTGGGGAGTTAAGTGAACATGGAGGTGGGGGTTATTCAATGGGGGATGGCTACTGGGTCTTCTCTAGCCAGTGCCATCAAAATATCTCTGATCATGTTTCCATAAAGAGCTACAATATCAAAATGATCCTATATTATCGGGGAGATACGCGAACCGCATGTTTCCTAGCTGCCAACAGTAATTCGACTGACTCCGGTAATCTTTTCCCCAAAATTCTCATTTCAGCACAGGCAGGGAGAATGGCGTCAAAGGTTATGGACTCTTAATTTACATATGCCAACTGTATTTTCTTCAAAGTTTCTAAAGCCTTTTCAACAAACCCATATCGTTCATATCCTGCAATCCACGCATTCCATAATACCACATTTCTTTGAGGCATTTCGTCCATAATTTTTGCCCTCTCCGTAATCTTTTAGGTTTGATGATCTTCTCAGATTTTGAAGGCGTCCATTACCTCAATGCTAGGCACCCATACGTGCCACAAAATCTCTCAAGGAGTCTCTGAATCCTCCCCTCCAAATCGCAAAACTACATTTTTTTCCATCTCTGTTTCGCCTCTCTATATTTTCTCCCTTTTCCCTGCTCGCATCTTGAAGGCTTTTCTCTTTCACGTGAATCTCCTCAGATGAAAACATTCTATCTATTGTGCTTTGATGGGAATCCTTAACTATATTCCAAAGCTCTCATTTTGGCTCAAACGGGAAGAACAACGGCATAGTGATGGACTCTCATTTCACTTCTACTCCTTCCTATGCCCCTTTCTCTCCCATTTCTTCTCAAAATATCGTGTGTATCCAGTCAAGGGGGTTGCGATGGTTTAAATTATGCCCTGTCTTTTCTTTTCCATGTTTCCTGCTGAATTAGGCTGTCCAAAGACAGGGACGCCATGCTGGAGTAATGGCACGAACATCCTCGTCTTGTCTCACCCATGCTTATGTTGCAGGTTTGTCTCCCTTATTCAGGTCCTTTGTACGTTTTATGTCACAACTTTGGCTATGTTTTATATTTGTTTTCATTTCCATTCCTATGGTTTTACTGATCACATGAATTTCACATGAGGGTCTTTTATGGGGATGTGACAACTTTGTTGGAATCTCGTCAACACAATATGAAGGAAAATTAGGAGCAACAAGATGAATAGTTTAGAACCTAAAAATCAATTGTCTATCATTCTAGTTCACTTCCACAGCTACAGAAGTTTCATGTCATTGTCTAGTAATGTGAAACTCATTTCAACAACCATAATTTTAAACCTTAGCACATAATTATTAAGTCTTATGTTTCCCTTGTATACATTATGTTACTTTGCCAATCATATTTTTGGCTCAATGTTGTATTGCACATGTTTAATAAAAGCATTCTCTAAATCTCCTAAAGAATATGTAGTGCCCAAAACTTACGAAGGACAAAACATGCAAAACAAGGCCAACAATTTTTTCATGTTAAACAATTGTAAAACTAAACAATAAAGCAACATATGCTAACCCCTAGTGTTGTTGTCATGCACAGCTACACCACACAAACATTCGACAGCCTGAAAAACTGTACCTAGCCAAGTATGGACCTGCAAAAGGACAGGAATTGAAAGCCACAAACTCGACCCCATACCTTACATCCTCCCGCAACTAAATAACATTTCTTCATTTTGACTTCCCAGAACAGAGGTCAACTTCACTTTGTCATTTTGATACTCCATTCCAGAAGACATTGTCTCCACATATTGATTTCCATTTTCTGCAACGGCATGGGTTGACTCCACATTATTATTTTCTGAACCGGCAGAAAATGAATGAATGTTGTCCTATTCATTTTCAGAGACAGGTGGACTTGACTCTTACCATTCTCATATTCCTTTTCTGAAATAGGAGGGTATTAATTGTTCATTTTTTGTCCCAAATTCATTTTCAGAAACTTCAGGAGTTTGTTCAACATTTTCATGTTCATTTTCTGAAATAGGAGCTG
>VDFB02127713.1:0-87066 GCA_007258455.2 Sequoia sempervirens
GGCCTCACCCCTTTACTTTCCGCGAGACTTTCTCTCGACAGTTTTAGGAAAGAGATTAAATTGCCAAATCATACACGAAGAATCCCCTTCAAAATCACATACACCACAATGACCGCAAGAAATCAACAATTGTGTAAGTCCCCTGCGTACGAACACAGCAATACACATCAACCAAACCGGGTCTATTCGCACTAAAGGAACCTTGGAGTTGAACATGCGAACTTTCTCGCAATCTTAGCGCATGGAATACTTTGATCAAGAGAGAACGGAGTAGCCCCAAACTATTTTGTTCTTCGGCTGTTTGGTATGGTCACAAAAACCGCATCAACACGCCCAAGGGCCACCAGGGCCCTCATATAGGCCAAATTGGGTCTTTTTTTCAAACTTGCATAACTTTTCGCCACAATGTCCATTTTTTGCGAACGAGATATTGTCAGAAAGCTGGAGACGAACACTTTCCATCCATAGAGGTATTGAAAAGAAATTGTCATTTTTTACCAGATATTGCAGGTTGAAGCTGTTTGTTGCATTTTTCTTCAACAAGCCATAACTTTTGGCCCAAAGCTCCATTTTTTGGAAACAAATAGGCGTTGGAAAGGCATTGAAGAGCACTACACAGCTGCAGGGCTAATTTTTCTAGATTTTGTATCAGATTCACTTTGTATCAAAATTTGTAATTTTGGCCATTGTGGGCCTAGTGAGCATTGAAACTTGGAAAAAAATGTGTAAACGTTCTAAACTATAAAATGTCGACCTTGTCTTTGGGGGTGGGGGGGAGCGGGTTGATACTAGTGAAAAGGGTGGGGGTGTATTAGTGTTCTTATGTTCTCTTTATTTCAGCACTTCTTTTGCATATTTGCATCATGGCTCAAACAATAGTTCTTTTTCTAACTACTTACAACTATTTTGAGTGGAAATCTCGAATGACAATCCACTTAAGAAGTCCTCATTTGCATAGGATAACAATGGGACTAGAATCTAAACCTGCTAAAGATGAAGAAAAGCCTAAGTGGTTCAATAGATGTGATAAAGCATATGGAGCTTTGAGTTTGTCTGTTTCTCCCGATTTGCTCTTTCATATTGAATCTTTGAATACACCAAATGAAATATGGACTAAATTAGAAACTCTATTTGGAAATCAAGATTCTATGAGGGGTCATATGTTAAAAAATGAACTCATCAATCTAAGTCCAAGCAACTTCAACACAATTTAGGATTTCTTCACAAAATTGAAATCAGTAAGATTGCAGTTAAAACAATGTGGAATTGAAAAGAAAGCTGAACAATTGATTCTTAGTATTCTCTCTAAGCCAAGTTCTAAATATTCAATGTTTGTTTCTACCTTCTATGCTACTAAAGATACATTTGGGTCTAAATTCACCATGCCATCTTTGGATGATTTTACTACTTCTCTCACATGGGAGCAAGATAAGCTAATCGAAATGGGAACTCTAAACTCCTCTAAGTCACATGCCTTGGCTTGCAACCAAGGCACAAAAGAACAACAAGGACAAAGTAGTAGCAAAAAGGATAAGAAAGAAAAGAATAGCAAAGAGAAAAAGGATCAGAAATTAGCTGCCCCAAAAGCAACTGATAAAACCTCATTTTCAAATGACAAGTCTAAGAAAGAGAAGGTTAAATGTGCCTATTGTAAAAGACCCGATCATGATGAGCATAAATGTTTGAAGAAACAAGTTGATCACTTAAGACACGTATTCTTGAAAAGAATAATCTCAGCGTTCCTAAATCAATAAAATAGAGTTCAGATGAGGGCTCTTACAAGGCAAAAGATAACAGCAAGGGGAAAGGAAAGGACAAGGCTCTTGTAGCAGTTGCTTCTCCACCATCCACTTGGGTTCTTGATTTGGGTGCCTCACACCACATGGCTTCATCTGAGGACAAACTTGTATCTTTGGAGGCGTGCAATATGCCTTTCATTTTGATGGGTGATGACACTCCTGTTGAGGTGTGTGGGAGAGGGTTTGTTGATATGGAGGATGGCACATTTCAGGTTGTTCTTTGTGTGCCCTCATTATCAACTAATCTCCTATCAATATATCAAATCACTCACATAGGTTCAAGAAAGAGAGTTGAGTTTTCTCCTAATTCAACAATAATTCGTAAGTTGCACAATGATTTTGTAGTTGCAGTTGGGAGACCAAATCGTCAATCTCAGCTTTATTTGTTCTCTCACTTTGTTCCTAATCCACCTTTGTTTGTTCTACTCACTCGTTCTAATGAAGTGAGAAATTTGTGGCCTCAATGGTTTGGCCACTTGAACTATCACTACTTGCAGCAACTCAATCAACAAGACATGGTTACAAGATTTCCTACAGTTCGATTTTTTGATGGTGTTTGTCAAGGAAGCATTCTTAGCAAGCA
The DNA here is from genome assembly GCA_007258455.2 of Sequoia sempervirens. Taxonomy (NCBI): domain Eukaryota; kingdom Viridiplantae; phylum Streptophyta; class Pinopsida; order Cupressales; family Cupressaceae; genus Sequoia; species Sequoia sempervirens. The sequence continues at coordinate 2,383 of VDFB02127713.1, forward strand.
TCTAGAAGAGAAATTTGACAAAGGTAAAGCTTGGAGAGCCTCACAACTTTTGGAGTTCGTACATAGTGATTTGGCTGGTCCATTTCCACAACCATCTTTCGATAGAGCCCAATATGTTTTGACCTTCGTTGATGATTTTTCTAGGTACACTTTCATGTTCTTTCTAAAACAAAAAGTCTTTGATTCATTCTTGGAATTCCAAGCATTTGCAGAGAAATAAACTAAGAAATCCATCAAAGTATTGTGTATAGATAATGGGGGGTAATACATAAACCACAAGTTTGAGCAACATTGTGCTTCAGAAGGCATTGATTTGCAACATACAATTCCCTATAGTCTTCAACATAATGGAGTTGCAGAACACAAAAATCAGTCCTTGAAAGAGATGGCCAATTGTATTATTCACTCCAAGTCATTGGCACCACCTTTATGGGAAGAAGCCATTAACTATGCGAGTTATATCTAGAACTGAGTTCCTCACAATGTTGTGAAGGGGGTAACTCCTTTTCAAGCTTGTCATGGTCGAAAACCTTCAATTAAGCAATTTTGAGTGTTTGGCTCTTGTGCATGGGCCCACATTCCAGTAGAGATACACAAGGTTGTGGATCCACAAAGCATGCCTTGCATATTTGTTGGATACCCAGATGATGTCAAAGGCTATAGGCATCTACATCCTACCACTCATGAGTTGTTCATTGAGAGGAGTGTTCACTTTGAGGAGAGACCTTCCAATTCTTCTCTTACCACCTCTCCATCCACTATCAAATTGGAGACCTTACATCATGATGATGGTTCTTCAGAGGATCATAATCCCTCAAATCTTGATGAGGAGTCTTTATCCACTTCAGATGATGACAATGATAATGAGGGTTCATATAGCCCTTTTCAGTGGTTGATGATTCTCCTCCAGATTCTCCACCTTCTCCAACAGCAGGGCCTCTTTGGGCTTGTCAGACATTATAGTCAACAGGGGATTGGGTAGGGGATTCTTTGGATCATTGAAGAAAAAGATCACAATTTCAGGAGACTCCATATCTCTTCCTTGCTATAGCTTGAGATCACTTGGTCTTCTTCAGGTATCTCTCTTGCAAAGGCTAAGTACGCACTTAATATGCTCCATAGGTTTTGCATGGTTGATTGTAAGCTTGCATCGACTCCATTTCTATCAGGGGTCAAACTTGAGGCTAAGTCTTCTTCACTTTTGGTGGATGGCACTCTGTATCGTCAACTTCTTGGTATTCTCATATATTTGACTTGCACAAGACCCGACAATTCATATGTTGTAGGCATGGTCTCTCGATTCATGCAAGAGCCACATGAGTTGCACTAAAAAGCAGCTAAACGGATTCTCCACTACATTCAAGGTACTCACAATTATGGGATTCAATATGCAGCAAGCGTGGGTTTTGACTTGGTCGGACATAGATTCAAATTGGGCAAGTGATTCTCAAGATTGCAAGTCTACTTCAAGGTATTGCTTCTCCCTTGGTTCTAGTCCAACTTGTTGGTCGAGCAAGAAGCAGTCTACTATTGCTCTTTCATCTACTGAGGTTGGGTATCGAGGAGCATTTACTGCTACTACTGAGGCCATTTGGCTTCAGAACATTCTCACTGAGTTTGGCATTCCCTTCCGAAAGCCCAAAGCCATCTTTTGTGACAACCAAAGTGCAATATAGATCTCTCGCAATCTGGTCCATCATCAGCGAACCAAACATATTGAGATCCATATGCACTACATTTGAGAATTGATTCATGAGCAAATCATTGATCTCAAGTACTATCCATGAGCAGATGGTCGCTCAATCAAATTATGTGCCAAAGTGGCATGCTTGTGGAGCCCTATGCAACAACATTCCTTCAAGGAGCTCAAGCAACATCTCTCTTGGACACCTATCTTGGCAATTTCTAACATTGCTAAACCCTCTGAGATTCACACTAATGCATCTAATTATGCACTCAGCTCAGTACTCACACAGCATGGGCACCTGGTTGCATATCACTTAGAGACTTTTCATGTCACAGTTCCAGCTACTCCACCTATGAGAAGGAATTGTATGCCATTGTTCAAGCTATCAAGCAATGGCAGCATTATATTCTAAGTAAGGAGACTGTCATTTATTCCAATCATAAGCCACTTCAGTTTTTGTACATACAAAGCACATTGGAGAATGTAAACCATCTAGTGGTCAAGAACAAGAAGGGGAAGGACGATTAAACAGGAAATTGCCTCAATGAACTGCTAGTTCATTAACTCGTCAAAATGCTGGACTTGCATGGCCACAATTTCTCTAACTAGGAAATTCTCTACCCATCGAATCCAAACTTTGCATAGGCCTACACTATGCTTGCACAAGGTAAAGAAGCTAGCAAATCTAATTTGTATGACAGGCTTCTTTTCAAGCTTGAGCAACTCTATGCTCTATGTGGCACACCTAATGCAATTTTTTTCTGTAGCTATTTATACCAGCTCTATCCTAACTGATAATCAGTCAAAACAAACAACAAAAAGACACAACATAGCCATAGGTGACAAATACTCTATTTATTTATTGTACTAACCATTTATTGTAATGTCCCCTAGTTGGGGTATGCCTGATTTTGCCCAAAAGTAACAATTCCAACAATATAATTTGTTTTACAAATAGTATTCTAAAATTAAATCACACAAAAGTTATTGAAATTAAGAGTAAATGAACAATTAATATAAATAACATTGCCTAAATGGATCTAATCTATAGATTAATTTCCAATATAACCAATAATAAAAAGGATTGGAAAGGAAAGCACGAGAGGGTGCCTAGAGACTGTTCCTCACAATTAAGCCCAAGAGCATGGCAATCACCCCTTGGCCCCAAGTGGTAGGAACTCCCATTATCATCCAACATGGGGTGGTTTACTTGCATCCTGGAACCTAGAGAATGTTCATCACAATTAAGCCCAAGAACGTGGCAATCACCCCTTGGCCCCAAGTGGCAGGAACTCCTGTTACCATCCATCATGGGGTGGTCTACTTGCATCGTGGAACCGGTCTGCTGCCTCTCCTAATCATCTTCCCTTGCAAATACATGCCTGATTGCTTACAGGGAAACTAAGAGATTAAATCAATAATTATAAGAGCCTTATATAGATTAGCAATTCCCATTAGTAACTAAGTTAAAGATATATAAGAGATTATATATATAAAACATTATACTCCATCATGATGCATACCAATCACTTATTATATTTAATGGCTGCTGTCTTTCTGAATGCAGATGTTATTTATTTCTGATCTCCTTCATCTGCTTAATTCATCCTTCTTGATGCCTTCTTCAAATGATTTTCCCTCTCTTATATATCCCCTACTTAAAGGGGCGGAGTCACACCCCTTCACCAATCATACCCTTGTCAAAGGTCATGTTTCCAATATGAAGCGCTGCCCTTCATTAATTATTATTTTTTATTTATTATTTTTTTGTTATTTATTAACTGTTCCAAGATAGGGCACTGCCTTCTTCTTATCTCAGTTGCCCCCCACCACTGCTGTCGGCCACCATTCTTCTATCGCTGAAGGTCTTAACTTGGTCGGCCTTATAAGGAAAAGATATTATTATTTGTCAGTGCCTTATATTAATAGGGAAACGTTGTAATTTATTATTCCTGTGCAGGCTGCGATCAGGGGATACGACATTTATTTGTTCCAACAGAATACAAAAGCAATTCACATACTCCAGAAATACTGCTGAGCAATTTTCATCTATTAAATTTATTGCGTCTCATTCCAAAACTGCACACCAGCCTCCCCAAATACAGCAATGCACCCCCTTATAAAACAGCCCAAAAAAACTAAAAATAAGGAAAGGCACTAAATGATCACTCCAACAATTACATGACAGTTATTAACAAAATTCCAAAAATAATCAAGTATAAAGAACTGATGGCTAGTGGGCACACCACTAAGGGGCAGCTACATCAACACCTCACAAAAGACTCATCTAGAAGGCAGACTATGCCAGGACCACCAGACAAGCATTACCAACACACTAGTAGTACAACAACACTTCTACTAGCCTTGTATGCACACAGACATTGAGTGCCATATCAAGTCCTGCATTCCCTGTTGCATCACAAAGCCCATGAATGAGAAGCTAGGGCTCTCAATACCTCTGGTGAAAACACAAAGGCCCAGAGAATCAATCAAGATGGATTTCATGATTGGCCTACCTATGAAAAACACCAGAATAGCTATGTTTGTTGTAATAGACAAATTTTCAAAGATGGCCATCATGGTTGCATGCAAGAAAAGCATTTCCACATAGGAGATTGCATGTATCTTCTTCAATCATGTTTGGTTTCATTTTGGGTTCTCAACATCCATTGTGTCTAATCGTGACCTTAGGTTTGTTAGCCACTTTTGGAAGCCTTGTGAGAGAGGTTAGATACACAATGGGATCAGTCATTAAATTTCCACTGACAAACAGACGGCCAGACAGAGATGGTCAATCGCACACTCTTGCATCTTTTGTGCATACATAACTGTGCACATTTGTGCACATGGGATAACTGTAAATGTTTATCAAATCGTATCAAAGTTAAATCCTAAAAGACCTATGGAAATTCTAAGTCTGAAATTCTGTGTAAGAATTCTAAGTCAGATTTTATACTTTTGTATTTCGAATGTGCTGATTGCAGAACATTAATTAATTTCAATGTTTGCAAGATAGAAATGATTTCCCATTTATATCATGGTAGAAGACACGCTCTAAGGAGACGCGTCTCATGAGAGGACGTGTCTCCACAAGGTGGAGACACGTCCGTTCATGGGACGTGTTCCTTGAGCGCGCGGGTTCCCTTGGTAAATTCGGTAGTTAATATTTTACCAATTATCATGCTTTTAACAAGCAGCAATCAAAGATTCGAATTATTTATCCTTGAATTTCTATCATAGTCAAGATTCGAATAACTTATTTGAAGACGTTTATATTTAAGAGTAGTTCGATTAAATATTAATGATGATGATGCATAAATGCAATCATCATTTATATCTGACTGATGCTATCTTAAATCAACACTCCCTCTTAGCTAGGGAAGATATTTCAAAACAAATAAGTGGAGCTATCACCTTCACACGTGATATCAAAGATATGATATGTTTTCTCAATATTGTCAAGTCACATGACATTCTTCATAACACATCTTCATTATGGTATGTGTACTGACATCAAGTCACATGATGTCTACCATAATAATTCATGGCATGTCCACAGATATATAATTATCCACCATGATCATCTCTTAAGGATCACAATGATCTTCAAATGACATCAAGTCCCATGATATCCATCAAAGTGTCCAAGAGATACTACCATGACATGTCCACAGATATCAAGTCACATGATATCTATCATGATAGTTCAACTCATCATTGTAGAGTCGTCACTTTACAATGTCACATACAAGTGTTCATTATTAGAAAGATCGCCACCTTTCAATAGTGTACACAGGGGGAGCAGGCCCATAAGGTCATGGAGTTACATACATGACAAAAGAGTTTACACATTAAACATCTTTAAATATATTAGTACAACTTCTAAACAAATTGAATTTCAAACATAATATCAAATTACATTTCAACCATACCAAGTTTCTTCTTGAAGTGTTCAACCTTGACTCTGGGGAGAGGTTTGGTGAGAATGTCTGCAGTTTGATCATTTGTACTAATATACTCCAACTAGATTACATTCCTTTCTACCATATCTCTTACATAATGGTAGGGGACTCAATATGCTTAGATCTATCATGGAATACTGGATTTACAGAGAGCTTAATGCAACTTTGATTATCACAATGAATGATAGTAGGATTCAAGGGTTCACCAAAGAGTCCCACAAGCAATTTCCGGAGCCAAACTGCTTCTCTTGCTCCCATAGAGGCTGCAATGTATTCAGCTTCTGTCGAGCTTTGTGCTACTGAAGACTATTTTCTGCAGATCCAAGAGATCATAGCTGATCCTAAACTGAAGCAACATCCTGATGTGCTTTTCCAATCGGTTACACTTCCAGCCCAATCTAAATCAGAGTATCCATGTAGGTCTAGTTGGTCATTTCTGTAAAGAAGACCATATCCAATAGTGCCTTGAAGATATCTCAATATATGTTTCACAGCCATAAGGTGAATTTCCTTTGGCTCACACATGAATTGGCTTAGAGCATTCACTGCATAGCAAATATCAGGTTTGGTGTTAACCAGGTACATCAATGATCCAATCATTTGTCTATATAGGGTTGAATTTGCACACTTAGATTCTGCTGCTGCTTCTTTCAGTTTGTGAAGGTTGGTTTCCATAGGTGTAGACATGGGTCTACAATCCAACATTCCAAATCTCTTCAAAATATCAATAGTATACTTTCCTTGGTTTAGTATGATGCCATTTGGTTTTTGCCAGACTTCCAAACCTAGGAAGTAGTGTAAAATGCCCAAGTCTTTCATGTCAAACTCTGAAGTTAGATCCTCCTTTCCTTGAGCAATGAGGTGATCTTCTCCTGTTATCAGCAGGTCATCAACATATAAAATAATTATTAACATATCACCTTTAATTACCTTAAAGTAAAGATTTGGGTCTGCATCATTCTTGGAGAATCCTAGTCCCAAGAGGTAGTTGTCAATTCTTTCATACCAGGCCCTAGGAGCCTGTTTAAGTCCATACAGTGCTTTCTTTAGTCTGCATACATGTGAGTCAGGTTTATGTATCACAAAACCTTCGGGTTGTTCTAGATAGACTTCCTCTTCAATGGTTCCATTTAGGGAGGCAGTTTTTACATCCATTTGGTGGATCTTCCAGCCTTTAGCTGCTGCAATGGCTATCACTGCTCTCACAGATGTGTAACGGGCAATAGGTGCAAATGTTTCTTCATAATCAATGCCTTCCTTTTCTGAAAAACCTCTTGCCACAAAACGTGCCTTATGTTTTTCTATTCTGCCATCAGCAGCATGTTTGATTTTGAAGAGCCATTTAGAAGAGACAACAGATTTCTCTTTTGGTCTAGGCACTATAGCCCATACATCATTCTTTAGAATGGACTGATACTCTTTCGTCATTGCGTCCTTCAATACTTGATGTTTGAAGGCTTCTAAAACACTGGTGGGTTCTGAATTTATGATGTCATTCATTAGAGCAACATAGCTTGAGAACCGTTTGGGTCTTTTACTCTCCCTAAATGTTCCTTTGGGTACTGCATGATTCTCAGCTTCTTTGATCATCTTTCTAGCCCAAAGTGACCTCTTCTTGCTGTTGTCATTTGTATTCTCATCTGAAGTAGATAGAAGTTCATTTGGTATTTCCTCAGGATACTCCCTCTGAATCTCAGGGGTAGGATCCTCGTCTAAGACTCTAGGTGAATAAGTTTCTATCTCACTTGAACTTCTTGCCCTTTTGAATGCAATGTCTTCTTCAAAGATGACATCTCTGCTCAATTCAATTTGTTTCTGCCCGGGTATGAATATCCTGTAAGCTTTGGAGGTTTCACTATATCCCACAAATACCCCTTTCTTTCCGGAAGGTTCTAGTTTGAATCTCTTCTCTTTGGGCACATGAATATAGACTGGGCAACCAAAAACCCTAAAGTGACTAATATCAGGTTTTATGCCAGTAAATGCTTCTTAAGGAGTTTTGTTATCTAGATGAGAATGAGGACATCTATTTTGAATGTAGACAACAGTTCTAGAGGCTTCTGCCCAGAATGAGGTTTCTATGTTTTGGTCAAGTAACATTGCTTTTGCAACTTCTACAATGGTTCTATTTTTCCTTTCAGCAACCCCATTTTGTTGAGGGTTGTAGGCTACTGTAAACTCCCTCTTAATCCCAGCATTCATGCAAAATTCCTTAAAGATTTCATAGGTGTATTTTTTCCCATTATCTGTCCTTAAAATTTTGATTTTCTTCCTAGAGAAATTTTTAGTAAGAGCTTTGAACTCCTTGAACCTTTTAAGGATTTCTATTGACTCTTTACACTTAAGAAAATAAATCCAGGTCTTCCTAGAGAAGTCATCTATAAATGACATAGTATAGGAAGCTTGCCTTGGAGGGTACAGACATGGGTCCACATAAATCAGAGTGAACCAGTTCTAACACATTTTGGGTTTTACTCAAGCTATTGTGAAAGGATCCCTTTGTATTCTTTCCTAGGGCACAACCTTTATAAGCTCCTTCATGAGTTGGTTTTAACTTAGGTAATCCTGTTACAAGTTTTTCCACAGAGGGTAGGGCGCGGAAATGAAGGTGTCCTAATCTTCTATACCAAATTTCATTTGAATCGGAAGTATCAAGGGTAAGGGCTTGCTTGACTTCAGTGCATAGTTTATAAAGATAACCTTGTCTTATACCTATGGTTAGAGCTTTCTTTATAGTTGAGTTCTTAGGCCATGCCAGAACTTTCCCATCCATAAAGGTAACCCTATATCCATTGTCTTCCAGAGCAGAGATGGGTATTAGATTCCTCTTTATTCCAGGTACAAATAAAACTCCAGTGAGTTGAAGGGAGAGACCAGATTTCAATTTGATGGAGCAAGTTCCAACCCACTTTACAGGGTGTGCAGAATCATCTCCAATGGTTACTTCTTCATCAGTCTCTTCAGACATAGTGTCTAAGTGTTCTCTGAACCCTGTGATGTGCCTTGAAGAACCACTATCAATTACCTAGTTGTTGGTATTGTTAGATACTTGACTTGATAAGGCTGAATAGAACACAAATTTCTTAGATTCATGGTCTGAATTTGCCTTTCCTATTTTAGCAAAGGATGCTTGTTGTTTTGATCTGTCAGGGCACTTCATTGCATAGTGCCCATATTGATCACATCTAAAACATTGTACTTGAGAGATGTCTTTCCTCTTCTTGGATGATCCTTTTCCATAGGAATTTCTCTTTCTCTTAAATGATCCTTTCCCGTAAGAGTTTTTCTTACCCCTTTTATTAGATGTAGTGTTGAGCACATGAATGTCTTCATCTATGTTCTTTTGTTTGTTTTCTTTTGTTGAGAGTCTTGTTTCCTCTTGTAGGCAGTCTGTTCTTAGCCTATCAAACTTGGGGAGTTTAGATCTCGCACTTATTCCTTGAACAAATGACTCCCATGAGTTTGGTAGGCCTCCTAGTGCAATTAGAGTTAACTCTTTGCTATCAATTTGATATCCAATTGTAGATAATTGATCCCTTAGTTCAATGATCCTCATGAAGTATGCATTAATAGTTTCTCCTTTGTTTATTTGGACATTGTTGATTTGCCTCTTTAATGCAAGAGTCCTACAGGTGTTGTTTATCTCATAGGTGCTCTCAAGGGATTTGAACATTAGATATGCAGTTTCATGTTTTGCTAGAATAGGTACTATGTGGTCCCTAACTGCATCTACTAAGATTTTCATGGCTTTTTCATTATTCTCAATCCATTGAGTTTTCTCAGGATCATCCTCTGGTTCCCCCTTGTTTTCTTTCACAAATGAGTCTAACTTATTTTCTTTGAGAATCATCATGATTCTGAATTTCCATGAGGTGAAGTTGTTTGCTCCCTCAAGACGATCTTCAAATCTGATCATACTTGACATTATGAAGAATGTGATGTGAATTCGATTTTTCAAAAAATACGAATTTTTCTAAGTAATCTGATATCTAGATTTGATTTGGATTCACTCAACCTGGCTCTGATACCATGTAAATGTTTATCAAATCTTATCAAAGTTGGATCCTAAAAGACCTATGGAAATTCTAAGTCTGAAATTCTGTGTAAGAATTCTAAGTCAGATTTTATACTTTGTTATTTTGAATGTCCTGATTGCAGAACATTAATTAATTTCAATGTTTGCAAGATAGAAATGATTTTCCATTTATATCATGGGAGAAGACACGCTCTAAGGAGACGCGTCTCATGAGAGGACGTGTCTCCACAAGGTGGAGACACATCCGCTCATGGGACGTGTTCCTTGAGCGTGCGGGTTCCATTGGTAAATTCGGTAGTTAATATTTTACCAATTATCATGCTTTTAACAAGCAGCAATCAAAGATTCAAATTATTTATCCTTGAATTTCTATCATAATCAAGATTCGAATAACTTATTTGAAGACGTTTATATTTAAGAGTAGTTCGATTAAATATAAATGATGATGATGCATAAATGCAATCATCATTTATATCTGACCGATGCTATCTTAAATCAACAATAACAACTTGCTATACATCCAACATGCCTGCAGCAAAGCTCTACATAATTCTATGGTGCATTGTGCTTTCTAGACATGCCTTGAACATGCCCTACCATGCACCATCCACTACAGAGTCATGCACACAAGAATGTGAAGCAAATAAAGCACAAAAGTTTCTATAACACATCTTCAGTGCACATTAGCAGGTTCAGCAGGTTCTCTCACGCCAACAAGAGAAATACAAAGAGTACCATTCCGTGCATCACACACCTCATGAATTCAAGATTAATGACAACAGCTGGTTGAATCTACAAAACAAGCACTTTAAGGATCCACATAGGAAGATGAATTCTCTGGACCATGGTTCATACACCATTCAACGCACAACTGGTATACAAAATATATAAATAGGTAGATAGATAAATATGTCAGCTCTGGCACAACTCAACTGGTATACAAAATTACAGTAGATAAATAGATGGATATGTCACCTCTGCCAAAACTCAACTGGCATTCAAAATTACAGAAACTTAGTTTCAAAATACATAGCTGAGCAAATTGTGATGTAAAATTTTAATGATTGAATTACATATTTGGCAATGCTATTGTAAGCTATTGTAAGTTAGGATATACCTGGCGATTCAAAGTGGTGGGATCATGGCGATCCCAGAAGGCATCCAACAAGTTGTCATATGAGCATTCATTTGGATCGTATTGAACTCTCACAACCTCTGAATGCATGGTGTTCCCACTGCAAACATCTTCATAAGTGGGATTATGCAGAACGCCCTGAAAATAGCAATAATTTTAAGGAGGCACCCACATTAATTGAAGTTTAAAAATCCTAACAAATCTTTCTAAATATTAAATTTCTAATTTCATAGCTCATGTCATAATTAAAAATTGTTTTTTCACTTTCTTTACGATTTATATGCTCTATATAAAAAATTGTCAAAATTTTGAAGATAAATATTACATGTTTCCCATTTTCATAGTGCACATATTTGAGATAGAATTCTTCTGGGATCATCATGTGATGTATTATTATTTCTATCATTTTAGCTCCTCTTCTAGAGGCATTCTTAGAAGGAAATGTTTACAATGTATACTTCCTAAATATCTTGGAAAATTAAAGAAATGGAAATGCTTTAGAAGCATCAAATGGGAGGCGATTCTTCAGTCCAAAAATATAAAATGTATCCATTGTACGTGAGCTCTCAGCAAAAGCATTAAGGTCCCTGCTAATACATGTACGATTTAGGGAGGGAACTAAAAAATAAAAATTGAAGTCTTTTAGACGAAATCTAAGGAAAGCTTAAAGCGTACTACTAATAAGTGCATGATTAAGGGACGAAGCAAATGCAGCAGAACAATCATCCCACACGCAACAGTCAGATCCCTCCTAGGAGAATGGCCAAAGGTAATGGCTGCCAATTAGGTTGCTGAATATGGCAAAACCAACAATGAGATGATTTATTGGAATTCAACTGAAAAGTTTATGATTACCCATATTTAACGAGTAGTGGTTCACAATAATCCAAATAATCTTGATAAATCATCACATAATTTGATACACAAAGAAAACATCACTTATACGAGACTGGCTAATCTAATTTTTGGTAAAACATTGTGAACAATTCACCAGTGACCTTGAACAAGGAAAAAAGACTGCTGAAAATGAATGGGCATTGGTCACTTCTTAGTACTATAACCATAACACAGTAATCCATCAGAACACAAATATTGTGTTTGCTTTAGAGATACTGAGGTGAAACTTCATTTTCAAATGGCGAATATTTTGTCATGAAATTTTAAAAAAATTAGGCAATTGGTGAACAATAGTCTTAAAAAAATAATCTCTACCTGGGAATAGCCGACCTCCGTGTTGGTGACGCCGGGAAGCCTCTGAAAGGCGAGTTCGACTCCCCAAAAGCAGCCTGCTCCAAACTGGGCAAACAACTGGCCCGGCGCAGGAACGTCGTCATCGGGCCCCTGCGCAATTGAAGCCCTGCTTGTTTTCCCTGCGTCGCCAATTGAAACTGCTGCCCCTCTTCTTCGAATACCCAGTTTGCTCAGCAACCCATCCATCAAACTGTTTACCGGAGAAGATACAATCGTGGTTGTTTGTAATCTTCTGGGTGAGGAATAATGCGGAAACGTGAAAGGTTGCAAGGATTTGTAGGGCAATTTTCTGAGTTGGGGTGTGAGTAGAAAGGCGTGCGAGGCTGTTACCAGATAACCCGCCTGTGCTGCGCTAAGTGGCGGCATGTTGCGGCTAATGTTGTGTTTTATCTTATCTGCTTGTAGTTAGCTTTCCCGGAATTGGTCAGTGAGTCCAAACTGTGTTTCAAGTGTTACACACGGAGATATTTTGGGGCACTTTTCCATTTCTCTAAATTGTATTTAAGTGTTTTGTGGCTGATTTTTTTCCATACAAAAATGGTATGGGTATAACATTGCTTCTCCATATTGAAGTTGCTTTTTTCAAATAAAATTTAAATTAGCAAAAGTATTTTGGTGTGTGATGGGTATCTTGAAGAAATTTTTGATAAGTTTGAAATTGTATAGGCAGATTATAGTATTCAAAGAAAAGAATAGTAGAATGTGTTTGGGCATGTTGTATTCAATGGAACGTACTGTATTAACTCAAGTATTCACTATAGAACAGTTAATTTCACTAGGCAGTGTTGAAAGTTTTCCGGTACGAAAGGAATATTTATTATTGTAATGGAATATTTATTATTTGTAATGTTAGTATTATATTTATTTTTAAAAATGGAGAGAGTACTTATTTTCGAAAGTCACATTAAAAAAAACAATTAATCACATATGAGGTGATTAATAATACATGTTTTGATGCAGATGTTTTAATCTAAATATTTTTGAGGTGTTTTCAGACAACCTAAGAAAGGCATAATTGATGTGGCTACATCAAAAGCTCTTAATTTACATATAGAGGTATGGAGAAAAAATTGTGAAAATTTTGTGTATCATTTAAGAACTTGAGATATATGAAGTTGGGGTGCACAACTATTAGACCCTCTCCCCTAATGTGTTTTGACATGAAAATTGGTAAATTATTTAAATTTATATTTTAAGGGTCAATTTTTAGTGTTTTTTTTTGTGTATTATGTTCTATAGACGAAAAAATGCTAGACCTACTTATTAAAAGGTCATCAAATTAATCTTCCATGACCTAATATATAAAAAAGACTAAAACTATAAAATTAAAACTATTAAAGAGTAACATAAGCTGTAAAACTAAATAATATTCTTATGAAAGTCAAGATTTAGGTTTTATAAGTAGATGTTTACCAAGCAAAAAGTGAAGAATAAATTTGATATAAATAGATGTTTACTAAAATGAACAACAATATTTGTTATGATGAGTCAAGTTTAAGATTTTATGACTGAATGTTCTTTGAACAAAAATGGAGAATAAACTTTATATAAACAGATGTTCAACTTGTGAACAACAGAAGTTTTGATATCGTGTGATGGGACATATCTGAACTAAATTTCTATTGATACACCAAATCCAAACTCTGGTAGAACAAAATCCTTACATGCCTTAATCCTCTTCACCCAATTTTCATTTAAGTCAAAATTATAGAAAATGAATGGACCAACTTGCAAAGCTCAATCTTGATTAATAAGAAATCCTACTAGCAAGAGACAAAAGTAATAATATTATTTAAACATTAACTATAGGACTATAAATTCGTATGGATTACTGCATTCTTTTCCAAATAAATGTATCATAAATCACTGCAACATCTACCTTTTCTAGCTACTAGCTCATTTTCATCAACTTTAATGGTGAAAAGATTTATGGGTTCCCCTATCCTTGGAAATTTTCCTTCATTTTCACCATTACAGTCCATGGATTTTATTCCTACTGCCTTCCTATAGACTTGATTAAGAACCTCTGTAAATGCAAGCTCCATATTAATGGGCTCCAAGGCTGATGTCTCTGTAAAATACAGATGCTCTCTGTTTGCAAAATCCCTCCCTTCCTCAATTGAAACCTTCTTGATATGATCAAGGTCAGACTTGTTCCCCACTAGCATGATGATCATTTCCTCACACTGATTTCTCAACTCCTTCAGCCATCTCCCCACATTCTCAAAGGTGGTATGTCTAGTTATATCATATACTAGTAGGGCACCTGCAGATCCTCTGTAATAGGCCTTTGTTATGGCTTGATAGGGCACCTATAGATCCTTAATTTCGCCATTCATAAATTTTCATAATTAAAACACGAAAAATCAAAGAAATAAAAAATTAGTAGTGAATATCCTCCAACACAAAAAATTTAGTTATCTAGAAATTGCAATGGAAAAAAAAAAGTTTCAAAATGAATTTTCCTGCATTTCACCATTAAAAGCATACAAATTCGCATTATTTAGATCATAAATCAAAATAACAAAAAATGCGGAGGAAGATCATCGATGTTATCAGCTTCATAAGGGAAGCTTGACGAAGCCATTGCCGTTCTCTAATTGACAAAAAATTAAAGTTTATTTTGAATCAGAATATGCTTATCCTTGAAATTTAACTAACCAAAATTTATGCAATAAAGCTTATTTTTCTGCTTTTTATTAACTTAAAAATTACCAATAAAATATTTTTTTTTAACTAACAAATATTTACGGCCAGAATTGTTTTCACATCTGAGATTTAATCTTATATTTTTATGAGAATTATTTTCACATCCAATATTTAATCTTATATTTTTATGTAAGGCATTCCGCCTTGGCCTAATAAAGCTTAAAATATTAAGTTATAATGTTTAATCATTGCATTCAACATACATTAATTAGTGGCCAATAAATTGCCAAAAAAAAGTCAAAAAATTTGTAAAATTAAAATGTTATAATCATTTCGGTTTTTAGTCAATGATATTTGAAAAATTAGTTAAATATTTTTTTTTATGGTTGGCGAGGAGTGAAATAAAAAGTTAATATCTTCATGGCAAAAAAATTGTCTTAAAAAATACTTAAAAATAGTAATATTTTAAAATATTATTTAAGGTGTCATTTGTTTTAGTCTTATTGTAGATTGTTGTGCTTTTCGTAGCCAATAAAATTTTGAACAATTAGTTAAATATTTTTTTTTATTATAGTTTTGTGAGGGAAAAATCTCCAAAAAAATTGCAATAAAAAAGTTTATGGTTAGTATTCTTGAAAATCTGCCCTTATTGGTCCAAATTTTTTAGCCAATAAAATTGAAGAGAAATAATTTTCAAAATTTAAAAAGTTAAAAATGGTGCATTTAACTTTAATAAAATTAAAATATAATGTATGAAAAAGAAAATTATGAGTTTTGATTCGCTGCAAGCAAAACATTTAATCACTAGTTAACAGACAGCTATAGTTCTCATGCTTGTTTTATATAGGAAAATGAAATAGAGGCTAGTTTACCCAAAAAATAATAGTAATATATTAATTATGTTATAATATATATGCTTATGATACTTGAAAATGAATAGTTAGTCCATGCCTTTATAAGGCGGGGAATTAATGTTATCGCCTCAATCTTGCCTATTAAAATTGTGCTTTGGGAATGACACCAAAAATAAAGCTAAAGTATGTTGTGCATGTTTTGCACACACGCCTCGCCATAGGTAGGGACCCCTATTTTTTGCTCCCGATAGGCTGCTTTGCTCCTGTCTTGTTTTGTATGCCCCATTTTTCAAGCCCAAATTGGTCATGTGTCTTTAAACGATCAAATTCCCCTTACCAAATTCACCTACTTAGGGTATTCAAATCCGCAAAGAAATGAAGTCCCCCGTCCCTTTTCTGCCCATTGTCTTGTTTTTGCTGACTTGGTCCCTGATCGCTCAATTCGCTTTTTTTCTACATTTTGACTTTGGGGCAAACTTTTTGGTGGATTTGGGATGTGTTTGAAGTGCCTAAGTGAACTGTCAAGGTTTCGTCAACATTTCGTTAAGTTTCAAAAATTTCCCTTCGGAACTCCCTCCCTCCTTGGTTGTTTTGGAAACATTCGTGAACCCCTGTTGGTCCGGTTTCCACATTTTTGACTTTGGCGATAAATTTTTGGTGGATTTGGAATGTGTTTGTGGTGTCTAAGTGAACTGCCAAGGTTTCATCAATGTTTCGTTAAGTTTCAAAACTTTCCCTCCGGAACTCCTTCCTTAGCTATTTTGGAAACATCTGTGGACCCCCGTTGGTCCGGTTTCCACATTTTTGACTTTGGGGGCAACTTTTTGGTGGATTTGGGATGTGTTTGTGGTGCCTAAGTGAACTGCCAAAGTTTCGTCAACGTTTCGTTAAGTTTCGGTGGTTTCAGAACTTTCCCTCTAGAACTCCCTCCCTCTTTGGTTGTTTTGGAAATATCCGTGGACCCCCGCCGGTCCGGTTTCAACATTTTTGACTTTGGGGATAACTTTTTGGTGGATTTGGGATGTATTTGTAGTGCTTAAGTGAACTGCCAAAGTTTCGTCAATGTTCCGTTAATTTTCGGTGGTTTTAGAACTTTCCTTCCGAAACTCCCTCCTTTGGCTGTTTTGGAAACATATGTGGACTCTTGCCAGTTCGATTTCCACATTTTTTATTTTGGGGATAATTTTTTGGTGGATTTGGGATGTGTTTGTGGTGCCTAAGTGAACTGCCAAGGTTTCATCAACATTTTGCTAAGTTTCTGGGGTTTTGAAACTTCATCCCTCTTTTGTTGTTTTGGAAACATCCATGGAGCCCCGATAACCTGGCCTCTAGAGCCGGCCCCTCTATGGCCGTTTTTGGGACTTTGTCCCTCCATGGCTGTTTTGAACATTTGTGGAGCCTCGACGACCCGGCCCCTTCGTGGCCGTTTTGAACATCCGTGGAGCCTCGACGACCCAGCTTCTGGAGCTCGGCCCCTTCATGGCCATTTTGAACATTTGTGGAGCCCCGACAACCCGGCCTCTAGAGCTCGACCTCTTCGTAGCCGTTTTGAGCTTCCAGTTTTTGTCAAATGAGTCCAATCTTAAGGAAGTTTTTTTGAGCACTCTTCCTTCCCCCTTTTCCCATGTGCTATAATTGAAAAATCTCAGTTTTGCTATGTTTTGTGGGGTCTGAGAACTTCCTTTCTGGTTTGTTGTCCCTCGTTCGCTATCCGCCCCTTGGGCCCGCATTAATGTGTATGATCTAAATGAGCTCTAAATATGAATATTATGATCTTTTGATGATGCATAGATGGATCTAACAAGGATTTTGCAATATTTGACTAACATTTTCCTTGATGAAACTACTACAACACCTAGGCACTAGATGACAAAACAGGGGAAAAACAAGGAATGTATTTTTAATTGTTAAATATTGTGGAATAGGTGAAACCCTATTATAAGCAAATTTGGGCCATTTGATGTAATTCAATCCTAGCCATTCATTAGGGCTTTGAAAAATTATAAATAGGGGTTTACCCCTCATTTGTAGGGGTTGGAGAGCTGTTGTAAAAAGCATTTGTAGCAATAGAAGACAACATTGCATGGTTTTATGGATGTTCTCTTTGATTTTGCTCATCTTGCATGCATGGTTCTACCTTCTATGTTAGAAAAACTATAAATAGGGGTTTACCCCTCATTTGTAGGGGTTGGAGAGCTGTTGTAAAAAACATTTGTAGCAATATAAGACAACATTACATGGTTTTATGGATGTTCTCTTTATTTTTTCTCATCTTGCATGCATGGTTCTACCTTCTATGTTAGTTTTAGTATTAGTTTCTTGAATGGCTGTCATGATGGTGTTGTTATTATAGTATTTGATGAGCTTTCAGCCCATACTTTTAGCACTTGTTGATGACAAGTTGCTATGCAAAGTTAGCCTGGGCTTCTTTATGTCATTCCTGCAACCTAGTTCAATTGTATTTTCATGATGTGTATGTGTAATTTGAAAATCAACAGACTTTAGAAGATTGCACTGGTTTTGTGTAGCTGTAGGTTTCTCTTGGTCAAGCCAAACTCAGTTTAGGAAGTCTGTCTACTGTAGCAGCCACCATTGTTACTATTCATTTGTAGCTTATGATTAGAACAACTTTCTTAACCCTTCTCTTTTTGCTATTTCTTTTAATCCTTAGTTAGAATAGGATATCAAACATCACCATAAAGCTAAATCAAATGAACTTGATGAGTTTTAGCTTGTTGTTTTGAGTGGACAACCACTATTCTTTCACTTCAACATCTTGAAACTACATTTGCAAACCCAATTTCCCATGCTTTGTAACTCATCCATAAGACTGCCTTGTGATTCCAACAAATCACATTAAACAACTGAGATATTCCAAGCACTATCAAGACCTGATATTAAAGACCTTGGGAAAGTGTTCTGCAATCTGATTATGGAAGATTGTCTTTCAAGAGAGGTAGTGCATCTACTCACTGCCTGTGTTGAGAAGTGCATAAAAAACACATCAATAGAATTGGTGCTAGAAGGAGGGCATGACATGTTGAGGCTACAAAGCTGAAAGTTGGAAATCAAAAAGAGCACTTTCAAGAAGAAATCTGAGATAGGGAGATCTCTTTTAATGCTAAAAATTAGAAAATTCTAAAGGCAAGTAGAAGCTAAGTCAAAATGGAGCAGCATGCACAAATTGACATCACTCAACTGCAGGCAGATTTGAACAAGAGATTGAAGAAGCCATTGCAACAATTTGCATTGGCGAATAGATGTCGGATCCATTGCACTCACAGGCACAATGAGCTGGGATGTCTCACATTCTTGAGCAGGATCAAAAGGGTATTGTAGGGAGAAATTCCCTTTTGGGAAATATACCAGCCCTTAGCCCCCGAAGACCCATAGGAAGAATTGCAAACCATGGCAGCCAAGGCGTTTAAGGAGCTAATCCAGGAACATTTGAGCAGCAAAGATGAACCAATATTAGAGGAAATACTGATGTCTATTTGGTGCAGATTCCACAATGCACCCCACTTCGAATTCACTTGCTCGTCATGTAACAATATCATTGCTCAAGCTACGGGTTGTTCGAACAAGTTGGAGTAGCCAACTCCTAATGAAGAGAAATTATCCCATGAGGCAGAAGAGCTGTCAACATTCGGAGGATAGCAAAGTAAGGATGAACCAAGAAATTTGATACAAGTTGATGTTGGAGCAACAGGCATTGAAGTTGAAAACCAAGAGGAAGAAGAAAATTTCACTAGGGCAGTAAGGTGCCTTGGTGAAAATTTGATTGAAACTAATTTAGAAGGCCTTCCCTCCACCAATCGAAGTAGTCCTCCACTCCAGAAGAAAAGCAATTGGTAGGTGACAATGAACCAATGAAGTCTGCAGCGACGGATGTTAGGACAGCCAATTCAAATGCTGAAAATTGGAAAGAGGAAAGGGATGACAACCTTGCAAAATAGAAAATGATGATGAAGAAATAAGTGAAATCAGATTGGAAGACCTCTCCTTCATAAATGACAACGATCAGAAATCTGAAAATGCAAGTTTGAAGGAGTGGGAACAACCACTCGCCACGAATGTCTACCATCAAGCTTCTTTTTCAAGTGATGATGAGGACCCAGTAGCAAAAAGATATGACCAACTCATCTCTAGATTAGCAAAGGATTGGTCCGAATTAAGATTTCAAGTGGATTTGGAGGTGTTGTTGCTACCAAATTGGTGCAAACTTCATGATTCATCACACTTTGAGTTTGCATGCGAGCTATGTAAAGAAGTCATTAAGCAAGTCAAAGGACAAGTGAGGCAACCAAACATACCACTTCCTATAGTTGCTTCAAGGATGGAATGTGAAAACCAAGAGCCTGAACTGAGTGATGACTCAGCTAAAGGTACGCCTCAAGAGGATGTTGGGGCAGCAATAGAAGAAGGACAACAATACAGTCTTAGACTTCTAAGCGATGAAGTAGATCAAGTGGGAATGTTGTCCACCAGTCACTAAGAAGTTCTTCCTTTTGAAGAGCAGTTGTGTGCCATGGACAATGGGCTTTTTGGCGAGTCTTTGGAGGGGAATTGTGCAGTAGACTTTGGTCCCCTTGATGAGGTGCCATCAATTGATGACTTCTTTCCATTGGAAGCTGCACTAGTAGGTATGCTTATGCCGAGGAAGAGCACATCCCAAAAGATGGTAGCAATGAATACATACTCCTTGAGTCCCCAAACAGTGACACACTAGAGTTTCCAGATTGGGAGAGGAGCTCTTTCTCCATTTACAATGATAGTGAGCAAGAGAAAACAAGTGAATGTCATAATAAGATGCATGAACAACAAAGGGAAGAAGACAAACGTGGGGGTGTTTTGATGGCTTCCATCAAGTATGACAGAATTGACCAACTACATGATGCAACTTGGAGTCCTTCTGCCATGATCGTTGTTGATCCTCCTTCACATTTAGGGAGCTACAATATGACAGATTTGTGCATGTCATTGTACCACAACATAAAACAATACTTGGGAAAGGAGATGGGACAGCATGTTGCCCCTTGAAGACAACAATCAAGAAGAGGTTTGGGCAACAAAAACCTAGGCAGATGAGGTGTACTTTCTTGAAGAACAACCAATAGGGGTTGTCGATCCCACACGAAGATCGAAATGGGTGTTTGCTGCCCCATCCTCCCAACCTTATGCAAGCTTAATGTCCAAAGTGTTGCACCCTCCACCACGCCCGCTCGAGGCTACCGATGCAACAATCAACGATGTTGTGCTTACTCTTGACTGTCCAATGCTGCCACCTCCATATGACGACATTCAGGTTTTATCCTTCCTTGCCCCTATTATTTCTCATAATTACACTTATTATTTTGATTATGGGAACGAGGGAAAATGAACATGTTTATGGATTAACCATGGGTTCAACAAGCCTCCTCAATTGCTGATTTTTCATGATGACATGATTGAACTTGAGTGTTGCAACGTTGAATTTCTTTTTTCAAAATATAAATATAAATTTGCATGGTTAAGAACGATAATGATTGCCTGTTTGCTTGTGCATGCATTACGAAATCCAATGAGTGTTAATGTCAACTTGCCTTGCCTGAACATAGTGCTTTGTAAATATCTTTGTACATAGCCCGTTTTGAGTAGTATAGGTTTCCTGTAAATACTTCGCTTTCCTGCTTTCCTTAGATTAGTTGGTATGTGTAGGTTGCTCGCTTTGTAGGTTGTTTGCTTTTTGTTTGCTTTTGCTTTGTTGCTGCTTTGTTCAGGGTCTGTTTGCTTTTAGCTAGGCACATATGTGCGCACAACAACCATACTTATCGCCTGGGGTTGTTCTATGTATTTCTTTGTCAAACTCTAATCAAGTCTTCAGAGTGGATGGTGAAGTCTTCTGTTAGTGTCAAGTGATCTAGGTATTTGATTCAAAGAGGATAAGTTGTTGGTTTAGTCCGACTCTAACGTATTTTGAAATCTTATAGCTCTTACACATCTTAAGAGTCTGACAGTCACTGTAGGGCCTTTTGTGAAGTCTAGTTAAGTGAAAAATCTAAAATTCTGCTCCAGTGCCACTGTGATTCTCAGCCCTGAGCGTGAACTTCAATGCTTGCGAGTTGAAATAAAGGAGTTGAAAAGAGAAAAGAAAGAAAGAAAGAAAACATTGAAAATTAAATGAAAGAGAAAATTCAACTTTTCAGGGGTATCCGAGCAACTCTATTGGGGCTATGGACGTCCGGTTGGCAGTAGAGCAATGTTCAGGAGAATCACAGTGACAATCTCGTCAGGGCTATGGACGTCTAACTGGCAGTGAGGCAATGTCCCTAATGTTTTTGGAGTTAGAATAAACTAAGTAGCTTAACTTGACAGAGCTTGGGTTCCTGTAACAACTGAAGCATGGGAATTAACGCAATTGCACACACTTGGATTTTCAGCATACCGAAGGTTGGGTTGGCTGGTGGTTTTGATCCTTTGGTTGGGTGTCTAGTTTGTTTGCCCTAGCGTGAAGGTCAGAACCAGAGATTCTGGGTTCGTGATTCCAGTTTGTCATTAAAATGCTCTGGAGCATTTCTCCAGTGAGTCGCCATTTATTGTGCATTTTTTGAACACACACCCCGTCTTAGGCAGGGACCTCTTTTTTTTGCTCCCGACAGGCTGCTTTGCTCTTGTCTTGTTTTGTGTGCCCCATTTTCCAAGCCCAAATTAGTCATATGCCTTCAAATGATCAAATTCCCCTTACCAAATTCACCTACTTAGGGTATTCAAATCCGCGGAGAAATGAAGTCCCCCATCCCTTTTCTGCCTATTGTCTTGTTTCTGCTAACTTGGTCCTTGATCGCTCGATTCGATTTTTTTCTACATTTTGACATTGGGGAAAACTTTTTGGTGGATTTGGGATGTGTTTGAGGTGCCTAAGTGAACTGCCAAGGTTTCGTCAATGTTTCATTAAGTTTCGGTGGTTTCAGAACTTTCCCTCCAGAACTCCCTCCTTCCTTGGTTGTTTTAGAAACATCCGTGGACCCCTGTCAGTCCGGTTTCCACATTTTTGACTTTGGGGATAACTTTTTGGTGGATTTGGGATGTGTTTGTGGTGCTTAAGTGAACTTCCAAACTTTCGTAAACGTTCCATTAAGTTTCGGTGGTTTCAAAACTTTCCCTTTGGAACTCCCTCCCTCTTTGGCTATTTTGGAAACATCTGTGGACCCCTGCCAATCTGTTTTTCACATTTTTGACTTTGGGGGCA
Organism: Sequoia sempervirens; assembly: GCA_007258455.2. Classification (NCBI taxonomy): domain Eukaryota; kingdom Viridiplantae; phylum Streptophyta; class Pinopsida; order Cupressales; family Cupressaceae; genus Sequoia; species Sequoia sempervirens. The sequence continues at coordinate 25,185 of VDFB02127713.1, forward strand.
AATTTTTGGTGGATTTGGGATGTGCTTGTGGTGCCTAAGTGAATTGCAAAAGTTTCATCAATGTTCCATTAAGTTTCGGTGGTTTCAGAACTTTCCCTCTAGAACTCCCTCCCTCTTTGGTTGTTTTGGAAACATCTGTGGACCCCCATCGGTCCAGTTTCCACATTTTTGACTTTAGGGATAACTTTTTGGTGGATTTGGGATGTGTTTGTGGTGCCTAAGTGAACTGTCAAAGTTTTGTCAATGTTCCGTTAAGGTTCAGTGGTTTTAGAACTTTCCCTCCGAACTCCCTCCCTCTTTGGCTGTTTTGGAAACATTTGTGGACCCCCGCCAGTCTAGTTTCCACATTTTTGACTTTGGGGATAACTTTTTGGTGGATTTGGGATGTGTTTGTGGTGCCTAAGTGAACTGCCAAGGTTTTGTCAACATTTTGTGAAGTTTCGGGGGTTTCAGAACTCTGTCCCTCTTTTACTGTTTTGGAAACATCCATGGAGCCCCGACCACCCAGCCTATGGGACCCAACCCCTCTGTGGCCGTTTCCAGGACTTCGTCCCTTCGTGGCCGTTTCTGGGAATCCTTCCCTCCATGGTCGTTTTGAACATTCATGGAGCCCCGGCGACCCGACCTCCAGAGCCCGGCCCCTCCATAGCCATTTCTGAGACTCCATGCCTTTGTGGCAGTTTTGAACATCTGTGGAGCCCTGGTGACCTGACCTTCAGAGCTCGGCCCCTTCGTGGCTGTTTTTGGAACTTTGTCCCTCCGTGGTCGTTTTGAACATCCGTGGAGCCCTCGACGACCCAACCTTTTAGAGTTCGGCCCCTCCATGGCCATTTTAAACATTCGTGGAGCCTCGACAACCCAGCCTCTGGAGCCCGGCCCCTCTGTGGCCTTTTTTGGGACTCCGTCCCTTCGTGGTTGTTTTAAACTTCCAGTTTTTGTCAAATGAGTCGAATCTTAAGGAAGTTTTTTTGGGCACTCTTCCTTCCCCCTTTTCCTATGCGCTATAATTGAAAAATCTTGGTTTTGCTATATTTTATGGGGTATGGGAACTTCCCTTCTAGTTTGTTGTCCCTTGTTTGCTGTCTGCCCCCTTGGGCCTGCATTAATGTTTATGATCTAAATGAGCTCCAAATATGAATATTATGATCTTTTGATGATGCATGGATGGATCTAACAAGGATTTTGTAAGATTTGACTAACTTTTTCCTTGATTTGTGTATGAAAGCACTTACGACACTTTATGAATGCAAGATTCAAGAAGCCTATTGTGAGTCCGTTGAGGAAACCCATTAAGAAAGTTGAACAAGGAATGTGCATAGCTCCTGTCACCATTTATTTCATGTTCCCCTCTCCCTCTAGCACCCACCAATAGGGTCAACATTAGAAGAAGGCCTGTGCCAAGGAAGTCAATGACCAAAACGCAAGGGGGTGGCCTTGAAGAAGGCATAAGGGAGTTGTCCGTTAGAATTAGGGGCAACCAATCTATTGATGCTAGTCATCAAGAAGGTTGTTTGATCCAATGAAGAACATTGCAAATGCATCAAGCAAAGGATAGCTTTCAGGCAGTTTCTGCTATAGTGAAAAGGGCAATCAACTAAATGATGAAACTGCTACAACACTTGGGCACTAGATGACAAAATAGGGAAACAATAAGGAATGTATTTTTAATTGCTAAATATTATGGGGTAGGTGAAACCCTATTGTAAGTAAATCTAGGCCATTTGATGTAATTCAATCCTACTCATTTATTTGGGCTTTGGAAAACTATAAATAGGGGTTTTCCCCTCATTTGTAGGGGTTGGAGAGTTGTTGTAAAAAGCATTTGCAGCAATAGAAGACAAAATTTCATGGTTTTATGGATGTTCTCTTTGATTTTGCTCATCTTGCATGCATGGTTCTACCTTCTATGTTAGTTTTAGTATTAGTTTCTTGAATGGATGTCATGATGGTGTTGTTGTTATAGTATTTGATGAGCTTTCAGCCCATACTTTTAGCACTTGTTAATGACAAGCTACTGTGCAAAGTTAGCCTGGGCTTCTTTATGTCATTGGTGCAACCTAGTTCAATTGCATGTTCATGATGTGTATGTGTAATTTGAAAATCAACAGACCTTAGAAGATTGCACTAGTTTTGTGTAGCTATAGGTTTCTCTTAGTGAAGCAAAACTCAATTTAGGAAGCCTGTCTACTATAGCAACCACCATTGTTACTATTCATTTGTAGCTTAGGATTAGAACAACTTTCTTAACCTTTCTCCTTTTGCTATTTCTTTTAGTCTTTGGTTAGAGTAGGATCTCAAACATCACCATAAAGCTAAATCAAATGAACTTGATGAGTTTTAGCTTGTTGTTTTGAGTGGACAACCACTGTTCTTTCACTTCTAGCATCTTGAAACTATATTTGCAAACCCAATTTCCCATGCTGTGTAACTCATCCATAAGACCGCCTTGTGATTCCAGCAAATCACATCAAATAACCGAGATATTCCAAGCACTATCAATACCTAACATTAGAGACCTTGGGATAGTGTTTTGCAATCTGATTGTGGAAGATTGTCTTTCAAGAGAGGTAGTGCACCTATGCATTACCTGTGTTGAGAAGTGCATAAAAAACACATCAACAAAGTAAAGCTTATGTTCGGGGGAGTATTTAGAAAAAAGCGAATTTATTTTCTTGTTTTTGTGATTTTGTTATTTTTTTTATTGACGGGTGTAATTTTCCTCGTGGTTTTGACATTTTGTAAATATTTTTAATAATAATAATTATTGTTGTAGGGAGCTTTGATATTGAAAACATTTCATGAGTTTGTTTGTATAGTTGTGTTTTGCCATGGACTTTTCATGGGGATGTGTAGCATCTTGAGCAATTGGCATTTTATCATCTCAATCTTGCATATTAAAATTGTGCTTTGGGAATGGTGCCAAAAAATAAAGCTAAAGTATAGTTTATGTTTGGGAGAACATTTAGAAAAAATAATTTTTTTCTCCTATTTTTGCAATTTTGTGATTGGTGGGTGTGATTTTCTTTGTGGTTTTGGCATTTTGTAAATATTTTTAATAATAATAATTATTGTAGGGAGCTTTGCTATTGGAAATACTTCATGAGTTTGTTTGTATAGTCGTGTCTTGTCATGGACTCTCCGTGGGGACGCGTGGCGTCTTTAGCAATACATTTGCATTTACTATTTGCATCTTCTCATTTATTATGAGTACGTTGGAGTGTAGTCGTCATTAGCGAGTTATGCTGTTAAGTTTTAATTTTGTTTGTGTTGTCTGGTCATATGCTCAGGTTGTTTGATGAGTCTGAAATTTGTGTCTATTGGGAGGGTTTTCATCTATAGTGTTAGAAGTGAGAAAGGTGGCGTATGTAAGTTACTCCATCTTTTACACTTTGATTTCTTTATTTTTGTCTACAAATTTGGAAATGAAAAATGAAGTGTTTGTAAGTTCCTATATCTTTTACAGTCTGGTTTTATAGTTCTTTGCATTTGTGCATTTTATGATTAATTTCTACTGAGCACAGTCATGCATTGCAACTGTAGTTGAGTTTGTTGAATGAAAATGAAAATTAGGTGTAAGTAAATGGAAAATGTCTGGGAATAAAATAATTGAATTTGTTTGTTGAAAGGGTTTCGGCAGTCTTGCTACTGTCGCTTTATAGCGGGTTTTAAATATTTGCATCTTTTACTCTGCGAATGCCTATTGCCTGTTGGTTTGCATTTTGTGGCCGTAGGGGTCTATCTCCTCCACCCGGCCTTTCGGCGGAGCAGTGTATGTTGGCCGAAGCAAAGAAGTTAGCGCCACCGCCAAATTCCATTGGATGAAGATGAGAACAGTTCGTGTTTGTGTTATTTGCCCATTTGCTTGGGTTATTTCTGTGAGTGTAAATATGGGTTAGCCTTTCTTGTTTGTTGGCTGCAATTATGGGTTGTTGTCCATTGTCGAGTTAAATACTTGACACCGTGATTCGTTAAATTGGATTTCTTTGCTATCCATGGTTAAGAATGGAAGTAGCTAGGTGCACTTCAATTTATTGCGTGAAAATGAGAATTATTCATATTTGAAGTATTTCTTGGGCTTGAAGTTTAAGTTCTATTGACCAAAGTGTTATTTGCATTGTTCTCTCATTTGTCGAGGTTGTTTGACGTAGTGTATTTATGGGTGCATGTATGCACTGCAACTACACTTAAACTTTTTAAATGGAAATGAAAATTGGGTATGAGTAAATGGAAGATGTTTGGGTATAAAATCATTAAATCCGTCTCTGTTGAACGGGTTTATATCTATTGTATGGGGAGCGAAAGACAAAGCCTTTGTAGGCTTGTATGTCTTTTACAATGTCGTTTTATAGTGGTTTACATGTTTGCATTTTATGGGTCATTGTTGATTGTTTGTTGTTGTTTACATTTTGTGTGTTTATGTTTATTCTTTGCTATTTTTAATGGGTTGGTGTCTATTGCCGAGTGAAATAGTTAGTTGCATTTCAATTTATCCGATGAAGATGAGAATAGTTTTCATTTTATATATTTTTGGGCTTTCAAGTTCTAATTTTGTTGAGGAAAGTATTATTTGTGTTCTTTGTCCATTTGCTCAGATTGTGTGTGTGAGTGTGAATATGGATTAGGATTTCTTGAAAAACTAGGGTTTGTGAAAGAGCTTTTATGGGTATTTTGTGAGTTTATGTCTATCCTTCACTATTCTTTATGGGTTAGTGTTTGTTGCCGAGTTAAATAGTTAGTTGCATATCAATTTATTGGATGAAGATGAGAATAGTTTGTGTTTTGAATATTTCTTGGTTTTGAAGTTTTAATTTTGCTGACAAAAGTATTATTTGTGTTATTTGCCCATTTGCCTGGGTTGTTTCTGTGAGTGTAAATATGGGTTAGCCTTTCTTGTTTGGTGGTTGGTTTTATGCATTGTTATCTATTGTTGAGTTAAATACTTGAGACCATGATTCATTAATGTGGATTTCTTTGCTATCCATGATTAAAAATGGAAGTACCTAGGTGCACTTCAATTTATTGTGTGAAAATGAGAATTGTTCGTATTTGAAATATTTCTTGGCCTTGAAGTTTAAATAATATCGACCAAAGTGTTATTTGAGTTCTACTCTCATTTGTCGAGGTTGTTTGACAAAGTTTATTTATGGGTGCATGTATGCATTGCAATTGCACTTGAATTTTTTTAATGGAAATGAAAATTGGATATGAGTAAATGGAAGATGTCTGAGTATAAAATCATTACATCCATCTCTGTTGAACGGGTTTATATATGTTGTATGAGAAGTGAAAGACGAAGCATTTGTAGGCTTGTATGTCTTTTACATTGTTGTTTTATAGTGGTTTACATATTTGTATTTTATGGGTCACCGTCCATTGTTTGTTGTTGTTTTTATTTTCTCTATTTATGTCCATTCTTCACTATTCTTTATGGGTTAGTGTCTATTGTTGAGTTAAATAGTTAGTTGCATTTCAATTTAGCTGATGAAAATGAGAATCTAGTTCGTATTTTAAATATTTTTAGGTTTTCAAGTTCTAATTCTATTGAGGAAATTATTATTTGTATTCTTTGTCAATTTGCTCGGATTGTGTGCATGAATGTGAATACAGGTTAGGCTTTCTTAGAAAAATAGGGCTTGTGAAATAGATTTTATGGGTATTTTGTGTGTTTATGTCTATCCTTCGCTATTCTTTATGGGCTTGTGTCTATTGTCGAGTTAAATAGTTAGTTGTATTTCAATTTATTGGATGAAGATGAGAATAGTTCATGTTTTCAATATTTCTTGGTTTTGAAGTTTAAATTTTGTTGATCAAAGTATTGTTTGTGTTGTTTTCCCATTTGCTCAAGTTGTTTCTGTGAATTTAAATACGGGTTAGGCTTTGTCATTCGGTCCTTTGCAATCATGGGCTACTTTTATGGGTTGTTTGTTGTTTAGTTAGATACTTAACATTGTCTTATCTATAAATATATATACACACACACATATATACATATATATACATGCATATATACATATATGTGTGTTTTTGTATGTGTGTGTGTATGTACTTGTGAAGCCCAATCCTAGAATTGCACAAACATAACAAACAAACACAATATTAGATCCATATGCAAGTTAGAACTAAGATTCCTCATGAAATTCATCTACAATGCTCAAAATAGAAAAAAAATGAAGAACAAAACAAGTAAAACAATTAAATCCTATTTAAGCATGCAAAATATCAATCCCATGGGGGATTTGGTGCCTATTTGATGTGGAAATTGGCCCTTTCCCAACTCCTTTGCAAGCTTGATGAAGTTTGATCCACTTGATGATGATGAACAATGTGCTTCCTTGACGAAATCTGTAAATAACTGAACTATGATGATAGAAAATGCTATGGAAATGGATAAAATTGCTCCAAATGTGAAGATAGTAACTTTTTCTCTAAGTTATGGATCCAAAATACAAAGGAAAGCCTCTTATTTATAGATGCGAATGATGGAGAATGAGGCAAAATGGATGAATGTGGGATCATTCAACATCCAATAGCCAAGTGCCACTTGTCAAGATGTGAATGGAGGAAGCTTGAGCACATTTTGATGAATGTGCATGATAAATGATATTAGGTGGATTTTGAAATTCATGAAATGACTTTTTGGAGAGGGAAATAAATGAAATAAATGCCACTTGGCTCAATGCACAAGGACATGAAAGAGGGTTAAATGCTTTGTTGGGAGGACAAACCCACTTGGAGGGATTTTTAAACTTGGAGGAATATTCCCCTAAAGATGCCATGTTGAAAGAAAATAGAGATTTAATAAATAATTTAAATGCATTTTCATGTGCAAGTGGCAAAATCTAGAGGATTTATGTGATTAGGATTAAATTAATTAGGATTTGATTAATTTAATAGGAGATTAGTTGATGTGACAATCTGATTTATATTTTTAGATTGATTTAAATCAAAGTTGAGAGGAATATGACTTAGATTTAATTAAATTAAATATTTTGATTTATTTAATTAAAGACGGATGATGTTAGATTAAATTAAATAAGGATTAATTTAATTTAATAGAATGACTTTAGAGATTTAATTACATGAATTATTTAATTAAATAGAGACTAGAGGGTTAATTAAATAACATTAATTTATTTAATTAACAAGAGAGAAAGACTTAATTAGATAAATAATGATTTATTTAATTAAGGGACGAAGGGTGATGATTAGTTAAGAAGATGATTTAGAATGAAACGGTGTTAATAAATCAAGATCAAGTGTATCGGTACATTTTCCGTGTCTACATTTTGCCCCTCTTTGAAGCAAAGTACTCGTTGCATTGGTTTAAAGAATAAATCGTCTCAATCAAAATTCAAAAAAATTCTAATTTTTGAAGTTGCCCCATTGCTGCCTCGATGAGAAGAAACATGCTGCCATACTGCCCCCTCGAGAGATCGGATGAAAATTTTGAATTTTGGGTGATCTCGCGAAAAAAGAGAACAAGGTGCTCGACAGGTCCAAAAAAGGCTCCAAAATGCCAAAAACATGCAAAAATGAGGAAAAACGATGCAAAATGGCCTTCAGTTGGACAAAAACGGGATCAAGGCTCCAAAACCCTAGTTGGATGGCTAAACAGGGTAAAAAAAAACCTAAATTTTAGGCTTAAATAGGCCTTAAGGGGCCACTTCCAATTCATTTGTACACAACCTTTAGAGAATTCTACAATTTGAGCTCTGAGGACTGATTGAGATGGCGCAATGCGTGCTTCCACAATACATTTCTGATCGCATACGAGTGTGCCAGAGGCTTCCCAGCACAGGACCTATGGTATGTTATCTTGTCTCGACTTTGTTTTTTGATTTTTTTGTGCATTTATTAGGGTCCAAAGTTAATCATAGTCAAGCGGTGCTATATAGCACCATTGAAAAGCTTAAATCAGTGTTACATAGGCTCAAACTGCGTCGCAAGTGAGTATAGTGCCAAAACGACGAAGTTTTTGAAAAATTAGGGTTTGCTTCAAAGAGCGCCGCATATGCACCTAGCGCCGTAGCAGTCCTATTTAAACTGTTTGCCAGATAGGACTAGCTGATGCAGGGTAGAGAGCATATGATTATCGAGAGATATTTTCCCAACAGAGTGGCCCACCAATTCAGGGACACACATGACCAACTCAATGACTAGTACATGGCCATCTTTGCATGTACTATGAGGGATATGACATGGGGTATGACAATCTTGACAGCATATGTAGTACAAAGCTTTATGCAGCAAGTGGCCAGACCATGGCCTTACGATTAGGGACAGGTGGAGTTGGGGACCACACAGGCATATAGAGATTGGATTCGTCCTCTAGTTCGATTGACAGTTCCTAGTGCACAATTACCGAGGAGGAGACTGAGAGGTTGAGGTGTAGGGCGCGAGTGGGGCCGAGCAGGCAGGGGAGACAAAGACGATGATGGAGACGATGACGACGATGGTGGCAGAGGAGGAGGAAGATCACCTCCCCACCAGCCAGAGCAGCACAGGGATGGTCACTAGGACCAGGATAGGCAACCGACACCACCCAAAGATGGTCATCAGGACCAGCCACCTATCTAGCCAGCACCACAACTAGACCTTAGGGATGGGAAAATTTTACAGCTTCAGGATCAGATACAGGGTTTGTAGGGACAGGTCGCTACACTAACATCCAACAAAGATCAACTGAGGATTGAGTAGGACTAGGCTGTCTAGCAGAGAAAGGGTGCAGAGCTTAGGGCAACACATGAGATGGCCCACAAACATCACCTTGAGAGTAGGTTGCATCCTCCTCCTGGAGCACAATGTCCTTGCGGGCATATAGGGAGGCAATTCGAGAGGTCGATTATTATAGAGTTCATTATCAGGCTGTGCCCCAAGCATCCTGGGTCCCAAATTTTTCACAGTAGATAGGGTACCAGCCTCCAGAGGATTAGGAAGAGAGACATGTCAATGAGGGCAAGGGCAGTCGACAGGGCTAGCTTACTTTTGATCAAAGACAAGATTCTTTTTGTGATCCATGGGCTCATTTTTGATAGCCCCATGGGCAATTGTATTTATACTGATATACACACTTGATCTTGATTTTGTACCATGACAGTGTATATGATATGATATGAGATGATTCGATCTAATGTATGATGTGTCCTATTTTATTTATGCATTATGGATGGATGTTTTAATTTCTATATGCAATGGTTTATATATGTGATGTAATGACTCTATTTTATGTGATGCAATGTGATGATGTTATGATGATGTGATGCAGTGATTTATGGATGCATTTCTTTTTCAATATCTTTTTCTTATGCACACTTTTTATGATGATGTATGGATAATGCGAAATGTTATGATATGCAAATGCTTAGACTAACAAATCTATATTATGCACTTAATGGATGATGATGAGATGTCTAGGATGTAATCTTCTTTTTAGTACTTTTTTCTCATTTATGGATGATATGATAATGCAAATTAATGATATGATAATTTGCATATGAAATGGTGATGTATTTATGGATGATGATATCTACATGATGATGCAAATGGATGATATGTATGTAATGAATGCAAATGTATGGTTTATGAGATGCTTAGAATAACCAATCTATATTAATGATGGAAAATGCAATGCATGTGACATCATTAGTGTTTCCTATATGATATGCTATGATATGCATTATGCTGATGGTTTGTGGATACAAGATGTATGCATTAGTGATGGTTTGTGATTAATTGCCATGGTCACATGTTAGTGCGGAAAGAAGATAGAAGAAAGTGAGAGACTCCAACAAGTCAAAATATGATGATGATGATGATTTTTGTTACAAAGGAGTTGGGATTTTTAAAAGGGTCAATTACCTTATGTTTGATAATACAAATAGGAATGATGCATCAAGGTATAAAGAACCAAGATGGCGTTGTACCTAATGTGATGGACTTTGACTTGACAATTAGATAGGAGTACTTCTGTTCACACCTGACATACATAACCTTATTAAAAAATGTAGTTCAGATATTCCAAACATCTCAAACCAAAACATAGGAAGGCAAGCCTTCCTATGTGGTCAACAAGACACGTAAAACATCCTCCCTACACCCAAACAAAGCCTGCATGACCAAGTTATATTACAAGAATATCCAACAAGCATAGCAGATAAAAAAATCATGATCATTGCCCCATTCATTTCTCTCTAAATCCCTTCATTTGGGACATCATCAAGAGGTCATCAAAATGAGCGCAAATAAGATAAGTCAAAAGGCAAAGATAAAGTAAACAAACAAGCTAATGTTCTTCATACTGCTAGCCAAGACTAAACTACGGTGATGCCTGATGTTGATGTCCATTGTAGGAAGGATGCATCCTAGGACATGACAATATCAGATGATTGATTTGGGACTGATTAGATGATAAGCTATTGACACAAAGAGTTGACCAACTTGTTTACTTACTGACCTAGACTTGAGACTTTGATGTTTAAGTTTTCACTTTTAACCTACTAGACTTATTTCCAATTGTTTTTCCAAAGGTTGAGGATGAAGATTGATTTATTATGAGTGATGTTTATTGCGGGTGAAAGCGAATGAGACAGATGGATTTTTTTTTTTGAATATTTGGATGTTTTTGGAGTTTTTGAAATGTTTTGAGGTTGTTTTTGGTATTTTGAGATTTTGCAAATGCTTTGAATTTCAAATTTTCCACTATTTAGGTGTTTTATGAGATTTTGACCAAGAGATTAACCTAAAGACCTATCCTAGGGGCTTTAGAGGCTGATCAACAAATTAGCCTTACCTACGTTATACACACAAAGACCACGTAGTTCGACTGACACAAACTCGATTATTGATGAGATATGAACAAAATGGATTTTTAGTTTATTATGATGGACTCCTAAAGGATTGACCTAAGTGTCTCGGGGGATGATCAAAGATCAACCTTGTCTACATTCAAAGCTTAGAGACGATGTAGTTTGACAACGATAACTCTGTTTTTGAGTTTTTTGACTTGTTTTTGGATTTTGATATGTTTTGAATGTTTTTGTGTTTTTGTGTCTCAGGAGCTGATCATAGATTAGCCTTGCCTATGTTTAAGCTCAGAGACAACATAGTTCAGATTCCATGTTTTTGATGTTTTTCTGACTTCTTGAGTGTTTTTATATTTTTGATATGTTTTGTATGTTTTTGGATTTTCACATGATTTTGACGATTTGGATATGGATATGCATGATGATATCAGTGCTTTGTTTTGGGATTTTGTTGAAAACCAAGCTAAGGTTGATTGATTGAATCGATGGATTGATGATGATAACATTGTTGAGGATACACAACAATGTAAGGATAGTGTTAAGCAACACAAGAATTAGGATGGATATCCCAAGATGATGAGGGATTAATTGGATTTGATGATGATCAAGATTGTTGAAGCTTAGTTTGGAACAAAATTTGTTTGAATGATTTGATGTGACGTTGACGTGCAAATTAAATGTGACTGATATTGATTGTTTGGATTGATATTCAATGAAAGATAATGCTTGATAAGGAACATCTTGTAAAAATATGCCATGGGCTAGTGATTTGGATTTTGGCTCACAAATGTTTTGACCAATTTGATTTTATGTTTTCCAATGTTAAGTTCACTACATAAGTTGGAGGACATAGACCAAGATTTATTCCTGAAGCAAGATGTAAACATTTGCCCCTAGTGTCTAGCAATGTATGGAATTCCATGGGTGGATTCTTGGATAGGTGTATGGATGGATGGATATGGATAAGCATGCAAAGGATGCCAAGGATTATCTTGTGATAAGATAAGGTGTTTGAACAAAGGATGCTCATTTGGATAATACTTCATGGCTCAGATAACATTGGGTAGGATAGGATCAATGAAAATGAACCATGTCAAGATGTTTACCATAAGCAAGCATAAAGTGTGCACCAAACTTCATCAGGATCAAGATAATGTGGAAGATGGATGTAGATGGGTTGGATAAATGGTTCATGGATGAATGGATTTATTATGGATAAGATGATGGAAAGCTAGATTTATTATGGATGGGATGAGATGCTTCCACCTGAACTAGCACATGCAGATGCTCGATTCTACACATGATGCCTGTTTCTAGGTTTTTATCATGGTGCCTGTCCAAAGGGCCACCATAGTGGTTTTCACTAGAGGACAAATCTTTTTTCTTTACTGTTTTCAATCATTTTTCTGATTTTTTTTTTGGATTTTTGATTTTTTGAAAGATTTTAAGCTTATGTTGAATCACCTTGTGGTGTTGATGTAGATACTTCTATCATGATGTGTCATTGATATCCTACTTGAAGAAGCTTCTGTGCCAAGATATGTGCACTTGAATACAATTTTTGAGATTCATGATCTACTTTGTTGATACTGGAGTTAACTTTGTCTTTGTGCACACATTGCAATAGAGTTCCTTCTGAATCCTTATGATGAAGGGTGGCTGCCAGTACATGGTCAATGTGAGAATTGTATATTATGTGTGGATGGAGTGTGTTTAGAAATAAAAGATGGATTGGTTAATAGTTTGGAACTTTTGACTCTCCAAACTTGGGATGATGAGCAATGATGGGTGGACATGGAAGTGTGCATGAAATTAGGACCAACTACTTGATATACTTTGTACATTGCTTGAGAAGCTTGCTTTTACTTTTGTGGAAGTCTTTAATGGATACTTTTCTATTTTTTATGTTGCCCCATAGTTTCTTTGACTAATGGAGTTTGATAGGGATAATATTTCTTTGTATTCTTTGGTATCCATGTGTATTTGATTTGTCCATTATGCTTCTCAAATTCTTTTGCTTTGATGATGTTCTTTTTTCTTCAATTCATATCCTTATTTTAATGTTGGTCCCAATTTGTGGATGGGGCAATGGGTGGATGAAGATTCGTGACGTGGTTGGTTGTAGTATTAGCATCAGTTTCATCATAAGGATTCTTCATGCTCCCTATGTTGACGTTTTCTTGAGACATAGTTTCCCCTAGTATGGTGGTAGTAGCACCTTTGTTCTTTGATTTTTCTTGTTTTGAGATGTCTTATTCAGTAAGCATTCTCTAATAAATAACCACTACAGATGATGTTATTTCAATTTGCTGCTCTACTGACTACAAAATATCTTGTTCTATCTAACTTGTTTCCTTGAGTGGATAATGATCGATATCTTCATACATGATGTCCTCAGTCTAGATTTGGGATATATCTGATCCTGATATTGACAACTTAGTTTGACTGTAGGAATCAATAACTTGCTCTTTTTGTGTGATAATGTTAGGAGTAAATGAATCTTGTTCTAAATGAAGATCATCTACGTGTCCATCCACATAAAGCATCTCATGGGTAGATGGAGGAGTATGTGCTATGTGGATGTGATCATCATTTGTGACATCTCGTATAGATAGGAGAGTGTCCATTAGATCATTGTAGTAGCTTGGAGATACAAATTCTTGATCTTGATTAATTTTGGAATTGTTTTTGTCATGCTTTGGATCAAGTTCTTGACATGGGTCAGTTTCAAAGGGTGGATTGCTTATACATGATTCTTAGATGTCTTCATTAGGCTTGGGAAGTGGCTCAATCCTCTTGTTATTTGAGTGAAATTGGATCAAATGTTGAGTTGAAGATTCCTTCAATATCTGCAAACATGTCTTGAAAAGGACCATTGCTAGACTTTGGTGAAAGATGTTGATCATGCTTTGGAATAAATTCTTGAGATATGTCCTATAACTCATTGGATGATGTAGAGACATTTTCAACATGATTATTGGTCGATAGATCTTTATCATTGTTTTCAACAATTGTGGCAGATGGATTGTCACTACTATCGCTAGTGGTTAAATCTCCATAATTGTCCCCAATAGTTATTATTTTTTGATCAATAAGGTCTTGAATGAGATTTTTGAGTCGAATACAATTTGATGTTGTGTGTCCCTTTGTTTTATGGAAATTACAAAGGTGATTTTCATTGTACCATGGCGGTTTCACTAAGGGCTCTTGATAATTTTCATAGGTGGGAATTGTGATGAATTTTTCCCGCATCAACTGTTGCTTGATCAACTCGATCGGTTTCCCAAGTGGTGTGTATTTTTGTTTGTTAACTTGTGAGATTTTAAATTGACCTTGTGGTGATTGATTTTGGAGATGTTGTGATTGATTTTGGACAATGTTCTAATTTAGGATGATGCTTAGATTTGGCATTATAGGTTAAAATTGAACATTGTTGTGGTTGGGGATCACATTGCCTTGATTTAGGTAACTTTGATTTTGCATGGTGCTACCTTGACTTGGATCAAAACATGGAGTTTTTATCATTTTTTTTAGACTTTGAACAACATTTGTATGATTTGCAAACATATCTATCCCAAAGTTTACCAAGTGTGGATTCAAAATGTTCATGTTTGGTAAAGTTGTGCTTGGTATATTCACATTTGGCATGTATGGATTTGGTGGGATAATGTCATTTTGTTGAAGACTCATGAATTGATTGTTTTGTTGATAAATTTGTAGGTTTGGACTTGAATTTAAATCTATCATTGGGAAAGGTGTTCCAAAATTTAGATTGGGCATACTCACATTTGTTGTGCCATTGAGGTTTGTAAGAGATAATGATCCTATGTGTGGATTGTATAAATGTGACTTTTGATAATCAATTGGCATTGTAAAGCTTTGATGGTTTGGCTGATTTAGATCACTCATGATGTATGGAGCAAGTTTACATTCCATGTTTTTCTTGTGTTTTGACGTTGTTGATCTTTAAGGGATTTAGGACCAATGATGAGATGAAGGATGAAAGGGGTGAATGATATGGGTGTTGAACTTTTAAGATCCTTGGAGGAATACTAGACTTTACGACTCTTTGGATTTTTTTTGATTTGGATTGGATTTGATTTGATTTGATTTTGATTTTGATAATAGATTTGATAATGAACTCATAAAATCCAAGAGGTTGGATGTTGTCTTGGAATAAATTTGTCCACAAGGTGATAATTTAACTAAGTGTATGAAGAAGGATTCATCTACACACACCTAGTAAAACAAGATGATTTTGATTTGATTTCAAGAGGATTTTTTCAAAAGTTTAGTATGAATGATTTTTTCAATGGTTCAAAAGTTGTTTGTGAGATGGGATTTGATTGATGTTTGAGATGGATGAAATGATTGGTTGTTTTGATCCTAAATGAACCTAAGAGGGACTTGTTTACAAGGCCAAGGTTTTGAAGAACATGCATTTCCCTTCAAACCAAAAGATCAATGTTTGCTCAAAAGACCATAAGACAAAAGATACACAAGCACATGTGTGGGGTTCAATTGATTTCATCTTGATTAATGAATTTCTTTTACCACATCCAATGTCTTGCTTAAGTTTCAAACTAAATGTCTAATGTCTCAATTTCTTTTAATCCCACAAAGTTTGTTATGTGGAAATCAAGGAAATTAAGGCAAAAGTTCCCTATTGTTGACTTTAGTGAGAGAAAATTGTGACGTAAATTCAAATTCTTAGAAGCCTCTAAGGATAGAAATCCCAAGGGACAAGCAGTAGCACTTGAATTTTGTTAAAGGTATTTGCTTTCTCTAAAGGGTTTGAAATTTGATGCTCATGTTGAATGTTTATTTTCCCAATGTTTATGATCAAGAAAAGTGTTTTGTTTCCAAGAACATGCACAACCCTATGGATGAAAAGACAATATTTGTTGAATCCCCACTTGGATAAATCTAGCTATGCCTACTTTTAGTATATGATTAGATGCTTGACCACACAAACTCCCCCTTATAGTGCACTCACTTCTCGAGTCAACCAAGCATCAATACCCATGAATCTCCCACGACATACTTCTCATCTCTACTAAAAGCCGTAAAAATGTGGGGCGGATTTAGAACAACCATTCTTGCACCAACAAATAGATTATGGATTTTTGCCTTTTAAACAAGGGGTTTTAATGCAGGCATTATGTTCATGGGGGATCATCCATGCAACAAGAGACCATTGCTGCCCTTCTTGTTAGAACAATCCTCATGATACTTTCCTTTCCTCAAGTACCCACACTTATATACCAGTTGGAAGTCACTTGGCTTTAACGTGTTCCCGGTTGGGTCATTCCCTTAGGTGATTACTTTTTCCCACAAGGAAGACCCTCTAAGATAACAAAAAGGTGAGCAAACAAATCCATAGTTCGATCGATATTTGTTGAGAAACAAAGAGAGAACACACACGATATATTCCACTCACACTCACAAGTTTTTTCCAATTTTAAGAACCCAAATGAAGTGCAAAGGCAATCACTTACACAACTTAATATCACAAAAATCCTTTTGATTCTCAAGATCATTGTGAGGCGCGAGAAAAGTGCATATGCCTTTTAGATGATATTACTTTGGGTAAGTGATTACAAAACATAGAAGCACATGTTCATTTTAACCTTCAAAGCAAAAGTGAATTATTTTTAAAGCACCAAAAGGAAAAGTGAAAGTTGTTTGTTCAATTGTTAACCTTAAACAAAATCTAGTAAGTTTTCCTAAAGTTCTTTTTAATCCTTTTGTCTTGTTTGTTTTAAGCCCAAATAAAATCCTAAAAGCTTGAAGAAACAAAGTCCTTAAATTTGGAATTATAATTGTTTCCAAAAGTGTTTAAAAATACTTGATACAATAGAGAAATGATGTCATAATACAAATTCCTCCTTCCCTCTTTGATTTCCTAACCTGCAAAAGTTCTCAAAATGTTAGATGAGATTAAAAAACAAGAGGATATAAGGGTTAGATGAATCATTAAGTATAAAAACCCTAAAACTTATACCAAGTTACAATGTGATTTGAATTTAGATGCAAAATTAGAAATTTTAACTCTACTAAAATTGAGAAACACCTACACCATTACATAGCTTATGAAATTCAACCCCATTTAAAAAAAAAATTCAAAAAAGACCTCCATATGACCAAGATATGGTCATTTTAAAACTGACTATAAAGCGCTAAAACAAAGACCCATGCGCTAAAACAGTGCTCAAATGCACCAAAAAAATGCTTAGATGCTCCAAAACAGTGCTTAGATGCGCTAAAACAACACTTAGATGCGCCAGAAGATACTACGAATGCGTGTGCCAAAAGAGACCATGGATTCATTGTAACAGAGCATAGATGCATCAAAAGATATCACAGATGCGCTATAACGAGGATTAACAAACAGACCTGTCAAAAAATAGTGAAATTTATAAAAAAAACATGTTAGATTTGTGATTTCTGCCCTCCTTCTAGCGCCAAAATGTGAATCCCAATCCTAGACCTACACAAACATAGCAAACAAACATAATATTAGATCCATATGCAAGTTAGAACTAAGATTCCCCATGAAATTCATCTACAATGCTCAAAATAGAAAAGAAATGAAGAACAAAACAAGAAAAGAAATTAAATCCTATTTAAACATGCAAACTCTCAATCCCATGGGGGAATTGGTGCCTATTTGATGTGGAAATTGGCCCTTTCCCAACTCCTTTGCAAGCTTGATGAAGTTTGATCCACTTGATGATGATGAAAAATGTGCTTCCTTGACAAAATCTGCAAATAACCTAACTATGATGATAGAAAATGCTATGGAAATGGATAAACTTGCTCCAAATGTGAAGATAGTAACTTTTTCTCTAAGTTATGGATCCAAAATACAAAGGAAAGCCTCTTATTTATAGATGAGAATGATGGAGAATGAGGCAAAATAGATGAATGTGGGATCATTTAACATCCAATGGCCAAGTGCCACTTGTCAAGATGTGAATGGAGGAAGCTTGGGCACATTTTGATGAATGTGCACAATAAATGATATTAGGTGGATTTTAAAATTCATGAAATGAATTTTTGGAGAGGGAAATAAATGAAATAAATGCCACTTGGCTTAATGCACAAGGACATGAAAGAGGGTTAAATGCTTTGTTGGAAGGATTTTCAAACTTGGAGGAATATTCCCCTAAAGATGCCATGTTGAAAGAAAATAGAGATTTATTAATAATTTAAATGCATTTTCATGTGCAAGTGGCAAAATCTAGAGGATTTATGTGATTAGGATTAAATTAATTAGGATTTGATTAATTTAATAGGAGATTAGTTGATGTGACAATTTGATTTATATTTTTAGATTGATTTAAATCAAAGTTGAGAGGAATATGACTTAGATTTAATTAAATAAAATATTTTGATTTATTTAATTAAAGATGGATGATGTTAGATTAAATTAAATAAGGATTAATTTAATTTAATAGAATGACTTTAGAGATTTAATTACATGAATTATTTAATTAAATAGAGACTATAGGGTCAATTAAATAACATTAATTTATTTAATTAACAAGAGAGAAAGACTTAACTAGATAAATAATGATTTATTTAATTAAGGGACGAAGGGTGATGATTAGCTAAGAAAATGATTTAGGACAAAACGATGTTAGTAAATCAGGATCAAGTGTGTTGGTACATTTTTCGTGTCTTCAGTACATACACACACAAAGACATACATATATGCAAGTATATTTAGGTATGTATACATACATATATATATGCATACGTATTTGTATGTGTGTATATGTGTGTGTGTGTGTGCATATAGATATATATATATCTTTGTGCATATATATATATGTATGTATATATTTCTATGTATACATATATATGTGTATATATGTATGTATGTGTGTGCTCTGCATTTTGCATTAACTGGGATCTATTTTTTCATTTATCTTGAATAGATGCAAGTGCAGTTGCAATGCAATGCCTGTGTGCACAAAATACAAACAACAACAAACAATAGACTTTAACCCATAAAATACAAGCATGTAAAAAACTACAAAACGACACATACATATATGTGCATGTGTAGATATGTATATATGAAGCTATGTGTACATACATATATATATGTGTCTATATTTATGTGCATATGCACATATATAACTTTGCACACATACAATTATATATATATATGCATATGTATATACAAATATATATACATACATATATATTTACATTTTTTCTGTATAGATGTTTATACATATATATGTGTGTATCCATATATATATATGTATGTATGTATGTATGTACTTAAATGTAGGCATGTATATGCATGTGTCAATGCATATGTTCTTACACATATGTATGTCTTGATATATGCACATATATATATGTATGTATGTATGTATGTATGTATGTACACCTGTGTCTACATATAATCGAATGTGTATACACATATATATGTCTATGTATATATATGTGTATATGTATCTATATATATGTGGTTTTTGAAACAAAAAAGTTGATGTTCATTTTAGATGCATTGCACAGTGTCTTTTCCAATGGTTGTTGGTTTTGCAGGGATCTATGCCAACTGTTCATTGTTTGTCATCAATGCTCTACTATACAACTTGACATATTGCTGGAAGAAAGTGAGGAGGTATGGTTTGAACCAGTTTATGCATTCACAAAAAAACCATGGGTACAAAATAATGAGAGACATGCATGGGCAACCAAATGAATTGATCAAATATCTAGGTATTATTTCCACATTGTGGCTGATAAACATCATACATTGTTTGTTAGGTAAATTGCAATGTCATTTATTTTAGAGACAGTAAATAGTTACAATTAATGCATTATAGTATATGTTTGTGACCTTTTTGGAACAATTTTGAAGCTAATCATAGCTAAACAGAGTGAGAATGCACTCAACTATGGAGCTATGACAACCTCTATTGTTCATGATGTAGAGATAGACATTTGAAAAGTGAAGTAGGATATGAATTAGATTTCAAATATTATGTCTTATATATTCATTTTGGATTGTTCCTTGTATTGTTTGACATATAGAGATTAAGATTAAATCCACAATAGACAATGCAATTTCTTTTTCCATTTTCACTCATGCAATTTTCTTATGCTGTTTACAGGATTGTTGGTTTTGAAGTCTAAATTTTGTTGAGCAAAGCATTGTTTGTGTTGTTTTCCCATTTGCTTGCGTTGTTTCTGTGAGTTTAAATACGGGTTAGCCTTTCTTGTTCGGTCCTTTTGTTGAGTTAGATACTTAACATCGTCTTATCTATAAATATATATACACACACATATATATATATGCATACATACATATATATATGTGTGTGTGTATGTACATATGTGTACACAAAGACATACATATATGCAAGGATATATATAGGTATATATATATATATGTATATGTATGTATGTATGTATATATTTCTATGTATACATATATATGTGTGTGTATATGTATGTATGTGTGTGCTTTGCATTTTGCATTAACTAGGATTATTTTTTTCATTTGTTTTGAATAAATGCAAGTGCAATTGCCATAAATGCATAATGTTGTCAAGTCTTGGGGCTGCAATGGTGTCAAATTTAATGATTTTATATCCAGATATATCCCAATTGCTTTGACCTAAATTTCATTGCTATTTAATAGATTCAAATGCACTTGCAATACGATGCATGTGTGCACAAAATGCAAACAACAACAAATAGTAGACATTAACCCATAAAATACAAGCGTGTAAAAAACTACAAAATGACACATACATGTATATATGTTTCTATATGTATGTGCATATGCACATATATAACTCTGTACACATACAATTACATATGTTTATGTTTATACATACATATATATTTACACTTTTCCTATGTAGATGTTTATACATATATATATGTGTATGCAAATGTGTGTGTGTGTGTGTATATATATATATATATATGTATGTATGTATGTATGTATGTATGTACACCTGTGTCTGCATATAATCAGGTGTGTATATACATATATATGTCTATGTATACATATATGTATGTGTATCTATATATATGTGGTTTTTGAAACAAAAAGGTTGATGGTCATTTTAGATGCATTGCACAGTGTCTTTTTCAGTGGTTGTTGATTTTGCAGGGATCTATGCCAACTGTTTATTATTTGTCATCAATGCTCTGCTATACAACTTGACATACTACTGCAAGAATGTGAGGAGGTATGGTCTAAACCAGTTTATGCATTCACAAGAAAACCATGGGTACAAAAGAATGAAAAAAAATACATAGAAAACCAAATGCATTGATGAAATATGTAGGTATTATTTTCATATTGTGACTAATAAACATCAAACATTGTTTGTTAGGTAAATTGCAATGTCATTTGTTTTAGAGACAGTAAATAGTTGCAATTAATGCATTATAGTATATGTTTGTGACCTTCTTTTTGGAATAGTTTTGAAGCTAATTGTAGCTAAATAGAGTGAGAATGGACTCATATGTGGAGCTATGACAACCCATGTTGTTCACGATGTAGAGATAGACATTCAAAAAGTGAAGTAGGATATGAGTTAGATTTCAAATAGTCTATCTTATATATTCATTTTGGACTATTTCTTGCATTGTGTGACGTATAGAGTTTAACATTAAATCCACAATAGACAATGCAGTGTCTTTTTCCATTTTCACTAATGCAATTTTCTTATGTTGTTTATAGGATTGTGGATATGGTTTTACAAATCTATTTTCTGTCTAACAAGACTTTGTAGTTTGTTAGAATGCACCAATGAGGTATTAGAGCATACTCCACCTTTATTTTTAGTTTGCATTTCAGATTTTGAATAAGATTCTTATTTATTATGTGTTATGCAATGTCCTTTTTAGATCTTCTCTCCTTCAGTTGATATGCTCCATACCAATTGCATAAGTTACTCTTCAAAATTATACTTCAATCTTGCTTGGCTTTCGACAATTTGCTGCGAGTTGTTGTTATTATGGTGGTTAGAGTTGTGGCAATGTTGTTGCTATTGCTTCTTCAAATGTTGGGTACATGCTTTGAACAAAGGTAGCTAGAGTCACAAAATCAAAATGCTATTTGCTTGAAGTGATTTTTTATCTTTATAGCTACATCTCTTAAATGTCTTGAAACAGTAAGCTATTTCTTCTACTATCAAGGCACCTATCAATCTTAATAGTAAATAAAATACATGCAATCATGCATGCCAATTTCTAATTAGGCAAGACAACTACTAGTAAAAATGCAACTTATCCTCCAGAACTATTGATAGTGATTTATTGAACACGTGCATAATGCTCATGGATAAAGGCATGGACAAGATAGTGCAAATATATTGAACAGGTGGACATGTTTGGTTAACTATTGTTGTTTCATGGATATACAATTAACTTGGATTGGATGGATACTTTGAAAAAAACCAAGTGGGACTATGTTTTGGTAGAATAATTCCATGGAACGCAAGATAAATTTAAGTGCCATTTTTGTTTTTTCCATATTCTTGTCATTTGTTACTATTTGTTGTTTACATCGGCTAGGGTTTCTAACAAAATCTCTCGGTTCATACAAAAAATTACTATATTTCCAATAGGGAAAATTCTCATCCTCATCTAATTGATTGAAATGCATCTGGCATCCATGGCATTGCATGTTTGTGAAATATTACAGAATTAATGTTGGGAGCTTTGACATTTGCCTAGATCTAATATTTGTTTATGAGACTGAGCTGCAATTGGCATGCTACTATGGCAGACAATAGACTAGTTGCATCAAGGATGATGGAGAGCAGAGAAATGAACATTTATAGAGTACATAGAAAAAAATCCAATAGTGATGTAAAAGATATAAAAATTTTCAAACTCAAGAGAAGCAGATTTCAGTCTCATCAAACAATTTGAGCAATTGATTAGACAATGCAGAAGAGACAATGTAGAGGATATGTGAGATTGCAAATTTCTACTTTTTTAACAGGTTTTATTGTCAAGGAATACTTTGTCAAGATGATTAGACAATTCAGGTAATGCTTTGCTCAATAGTCTTTAAATTTGGTGGAGGGATCAATTAATGCTAGCTACATTTCAATCCAATTGCAATGAGTGAGAATTAGTGACTAGGAAGTGGTAAAAGTTTGTGTCAAAACAACAAACATTGAATTTTTGTACCTATGTAGGCTTTATACTTAATTGAAGTTAGCAAAAAAATAGACATTGATGAGTTATATTGTTACGTGTTTAAGTCAAGAACAAAAACTAGGTGATGAAAACAATCAAGAATTGTAAAGAATAGACATCAACAGAAAAAATACAACCAACAATAAACAATACATATAAAGTCATAGAATGGAAGGATATAAAAAATCTTTAGACCAATAATGTAAAAGATATACATAGTTACAAATGCTTTGTCTTTGCCTATTCATACAATAGACATAAATCGTTTCCACAGATACATATTTAATGATTTTATATGCAAACATTTTGCAATTACATGGAACTGATTTTGAGTCTCATTTCATACATGTCTTTACCATGCTCAACACAAAAGATGACACTAATGAATTATGGTGTTAAGTCTTCTAGTAAAGAACATAGTCTGAACCATAAAAGCATTCAAAGGTAGGAAAGAATAGAGAATAAGCCACAGGGTGCCGACATCAGGAAATGATAGACATTAATGTATAAAACACAAAGATGTAACAAACTATAGAATGACATTGTAAAAGATATCGGAACTTACAAGTGGCTCATTTTTTGGTTCCAGTACAATCGACATAAACCCTTTCAACATGCACATATTTCATTGTTTGAATTGTTATGTATAGTTTGACAATTGTTTAATCTTTGTTGCTCCCTACAAATTAGTGTTCTTATGGATGAATCTCTGTTTTAGCAACCTTACAATTTTTTTATGATATTTTGGCCTTTGTTTCATGTTTCCATATATCTGAAAAAAGTGATAGACATTGAAGGATG
This sequence comes from Sequoia sempervirens, assembly GCA_007258455.2. Classification (NCBI taxonomy): domain Eukaryota; kingdom Viridiplantae; phylum Streptophyta; class Pinopsida; order Cupressales; family Cupressaceae; genus Sequoia; species Sequoia sempervirens. The sequence goes on from VDFB02127713.1 coordinate 48,980, forward strand.
TCTACTTGTTCAAGACATATCTGATTTTCCATGGGTCTGAGCAAATGAAGAAATAAGGAAAATAATAGTTTGTTTGACAGATTTAAAACTTTACACCATAAGTCATTAATAATGGGTGCAATTTAGTCTACTCACAATGAATAAGAGCTTGCAAATAGTAAATACAAAATTAGTGTTGAAGATGTCACATGTCCCCACAATGAGTCCATGGCAAGACACGGCTATATCAACAAACTCATGAAATATTTCCAATAGCAAAGCTTCCTACAATAATTATTATTCTTTAAGCACATTAGAAAATGACAAAGCCACGAGGAAAATACCACTAGCCAATGAGGAAATTAGGAAAAAAAATTAGTGTTATGTGTGTAATTGTGATAGGCTTATACCCTTCTAATGTTTTTTTACTATATACATGTTTTTACTGCATATGTCTTTGTACATAAGTGGCAATGTTTGTAGTATTTTACATGCTTGCTCTAGAACTACTGCTACTATTGAGAATTGGAAATTGGAATACATGGTTATACATATTTCCTATTTATTATTAAGGTTGATAGGTCCTTTATTTTTTTCAGGTGGCAACTGTGATTGAGACCATTGGTTGCATATGTGAGAGCATAGGAGATCAAGTGCCTAATATGCTATGGCATAAATTTGTAAGTTCAGTTTCTTTTTTATGCCTAGTTTATATATTTGCCTCCTATTCCACTTGCAAGAAAATTATTCTATTTAAATTTGGGGCATCCACTAAATTGCAATTATACTCATGTCTGAAGTCTATTTTCCTTGTGCTCTTCTTTGCAACTATTGAATTATTGTTATGTTCTGCCTTTATATTGTTACTATGTTCTTGAACAATGATATTTCTCCACGTTGATGAACAACTATGGAAATGAATATTTTATTCATATTTGTAGTTATACATATTAGTATTTGATTATCTATGTGCAAGTGTTTGTAATGGGTTTTGTTCCATTACAGGAATCAAATGCAAAAAAGAAGAAACACTTGTGAAGATCATGTTCGTGATCAGGAAGAAGATAGTATACAAACTAGCTAGCTTCATAGAACTGCAAAACTCCCTGGCTATCCATGTACAAATTTTGGCCATTGTTGTTCTGTTCCAACTAGTAGTGACCAACCATCAATAAAGTTGTGTTGGAAAACTAGTCTCGTGTTTTAAGTCATGTGAAGAAAAAGCTACATTTTTTAAAAAAAAATTAGAGTGCAAAAAATGATAAAGCATAGTTGCGAGCAGTCTAAGACTGGAACTCTTTAGGACTTGAGAGCATAGAGTTTTCTTCCATATTTCATTTTTCAATGTCCTTTCTCATAGCAGATGCACATGACATAGTACTATTTTGTCCTTCTGTGTTGTGCATTCTGCATTGCCCTTTTCGACCTAAGAAAAAGAGCATAGAAATTCTCCTGCATGGTAAAGCTTTGGGTGTTTACAAATTCATAGTCCAAAGCTTGCTTTCAAGCCACAATATTGCATTTTCACTTATACATATATGTCTATATATAGATGTACATGTATATATATATATCTATTGTTGTGTGTGTGTGTGTGTGTGTGTGTGTGTGTGTGCCTATGTGTAGGCATATATGTATGAATGCTATAACAATGCATGGAGTTGCAAAGCTTGAAAGTGTTGGTAGTAGACTTCATTGTTTCCTTTTTAGTTTTTCTTGGTCCATTTGCTTTTCTTGAAACAAAATTGTCATTGTTGAATTTATTTTATTCCTTTCTTGTAGATCCTACACTATATATGCCCTTTGCTACTACCATATATCATCACAATCTGAATTGTTGATTGATTTATGTGAGTAATACATATCCATGTTTATTTATTTTTGTTGTAGTTCTTAGATGTTTGTTGTGTTGCTTACTAGTTCCAAAACAAATTCTATTTCAGCTACACAAATTGATCTTAAAATTTGTTATTTGCATTCCGCCTTCCTTGCTATGCAGTTGCCATTGCAGGTCTATAGGTGGCAGCTTTGTATTGCACCTACTTGCGATAAGTATTTTCTTGTTCATTTTGTCATTGTATGTATTCAGTGTTTCAAACATTGAACATTTCTTTCAAATAATTACTTTAATAACAATTGTTAATACAATTAGTTTTCTTTTTTAAAATTTTGACATAGAATTTGCACATATGGTTTCAAATAATTGTGTGAAGAGACAAAAACTATCCCACAAGCCAATCATAGTAGAAACCTAAAAGCCAACTACAAATGCATCTTATACATCTATTATTGAAGCTTTGTGCCATGCACATTTTTTTTGAATAGACTCATTCATTACCAAGTTGGCAATTGCTTATTTGATAAAGTACATGTCCTAGTGCATTGCCGCTATACATCAAAGTAGTTACGCAATGGTTTGGTCAATCATTTTTTAAATTTTTTTCATAATTTTTGTCCTATACCTTTAAATTCTAATGAGCTTGATTTGCACCCAACAATGCTAATCAATTTGCATAACATACATGACAAAAAAATGTACCTTCAAAGAATGAGGTTGTCAGCAACAAAAATCAATAATAATGGTGAGATTGGGCTATGGGGTGACATTCTTTGTCTAAAATGGTTGGCATATTGGCTAGACATTCCAATACACATTTGGTATTTGACGCACAAAACAATGTATTTGCATTTCAATGAGCATGCAACTAATCCTGCAATATCGATTTTTTTCCATGACATAACTCATGTTTCTAGCCACTATGATTCCATCTTCTCACGGCTAAACACATAATTTCGTATTGAAAATTTCTAGCCACATTTACAAATAGTAGATTGTAATATCGACAATATTTGGCATGCAATAGGAAATGTGTTTGAAACAATTGGGCTTTCTAGGGTGCTTACATTTCGTAGTGCATGTGAAGAAAGCATGTTTGCTGCCATAACTTTTTTGCTTCCTGAACAATTTGATCCAATTGCTTTGCGATTATTTATGGCATAATCATTTGCCAATGCATTGAAGATTTAGAACAACTATGCAATTGCTTGTTTTGAAGGTTTTGCTTGAGGTAGTCTAGACAACAATAATCGTCTACTACATTTATAGTCATTGGTTTCCAAAATTGGCATGCTATATGTGAAAAGACAACGTGAAGGAACTAAATTTTGTGCGCTATGGCTATCACATATTTTTGATGCAAAAATACACATGTGGCAATTATCTCCATTTCCTGATCGAAAAAAATACTCTAATTTGAGGACTCCAAAAAGAAATTTTAACTTAGTTTGTTTCTGAAATAGCTCAAGTCATTGTCACTATGAACCACTTCAAGAAAATGAACAATTCACATAGACCATCCCTATGAACAATCATGTTTTTGTTCAAGATATGTCAAGTTTTCCTGTATCGAAGACAATGAACAATGTGAATAGTTCTTGTAAAAAACAAACAATTGCAACAAGACAAGGTTTAAAATGCATCAGACATTACGCTCCTTGAAAGCGTAAATGCACAATGTGCAACCACATAGTGCAAATGCTTCGTAGTACATCACTACAAATAGAAAAATTCAATACTATGATTCCACTAAAAATATAGCAAAACAAGAATCACTACGCACTTTGAAGAGGAAAATACGAAGTGGGAAACATGATTGTGCTTTTCCCTTGCAAAAAAAGACACAAAAACCATATAGATTTTCAATGTTGCAAAAGGAAAATGACACTAATCAGCGAAAAAAAAGAAAAAATGTTCATAGAAAAAACATTACAGTCCAAAAATCTATTAACTCGTACTCACATTTATGATAAATGACATTCCCATACAACAATGCTTCATTTGTGACATGTTTCATTTCCATCACAACATCTATAAAGTTGACAATGCACTCATAGATGCATTTTCTTTGGCTTTTGATTAGACATATGAAAAGAAGATGGAGATAGGCTAGTCCGTTTGCAAACAATGTGTAAAATCTACACTAGAGGATAAAATTCCATGTTTTGCTGCACTTTCAAGAATAATATGGAATGCACAAATAGATGTTGTCCATTGTTTGAATAGTCTTGAAGAAAGACTTATGCCTTTGCACAAATTGGGAAATTGAGATATAAAAGGGCGTAATATGACTTGCTCGGGACAATTATCAATGTTCTTGTAGACTTTGATAGAGTGCAACACGCCTTGCCTAGGAAAGTGGATGAAGCCACAACAATAACGGTTATGCTAAAGTGAAAGCTAGAATATGATAATGCATATGCATAAGGAAATGTTAGACCTACCAAGGTTATGAATGCTTTGATTGCTCTATCCAAAACACCGCTATACGAAAAGAGAACATCTCTATAATTAAAAAATGGCATGAATTGTTGACAAAAAAGAAAACATCAGTAGAAACAAGTTCATAAACAAAAGTAGTTATGGAAGATGGCACATCTGAAGATGATGAGGATCCAATAGCTGAATCAGTGATACATTGGTGTAATGAAGCACAATCAGTCAAAGACCTTGACACAACAATAATCGAAATTGCACCATCAGAAGGGTTCAAACCTCTTGGTATTTTCCAAGACATGTATGTAGAGGAGATGAATTTCCTGACAGTGTTCTATGGTTTGGCATGCCCAACTGACATAACTAAAAAATTGACATACCAAAAAATTGCAAGATGGGAGCTCATGCATTAAGACAATGACTTTGCACAACAAATTACAAACATATTTTTCAAGGCTATAAAAATTATTATTTTCCAAGTGTCTTCGCTAGCATGGGTTTACATATGGAAGGTTGAATTGAAAGGTGGGAAATTGCTTGCAAAAGATGTATGCAATCCAACAAAACTTGAAAAAATATTATGATCCCCATTGGGATATAGAACATTAAAAAACATTATAATATCTCCTGATTATTTGGAAAACACAAGGAAAAAAACATATTTGCAATGATAAGCCAATTGGGATCTCCAACCTTCTTTGTGACATTAACAAGTACTAAGCATTTTTCGGAGCCATTGTGCAAAGCTTTGCATGGAATATGTGCTCTGCAAGAATCAAAACGTAATGAAACTATTGATGGCAAAAATTGACAAGGTAACAACCTTATGGGAAACTCAGTTAATAGGGACCAATTGCACTAAATTGGGTGACCTCCAGGTTTTTAAAGAAGCTGACTTCTTTTGTATTTGGGGTTTTGGAATGGGAAACGAAAGTAGGTATAAAAAATAAAGATCTAACTAAGGCGATGCGCCAAGATGTAGATATAGGCACGATAAATCTCTCTTTTGGGATGTGATTTAAGGGCCCGTTCAACAATCTGCTAAGTCCCAGAATCACAAAAATCAAAGATGAAAACCTGAATAATTTATTCAATAGCATAAAATAACTCTCATACACATTCACTAAAAAGAAGAGTCAAAGACATGGTCTAAACTAGAAAACTCGTATTTAAATCATGGAAGTCCTGCAAATAAACAACTTAGGACAATAATGACACAGTATAATGTTTTATCAAATAGATTAAGAAAAACAAAAAAAGCCGAACAATGGCACAGTCTGAGACTCTTATACAATAATCTAAAAGCAGTACAAAAGGCCGAGTGTCTTTCACAATTTTTCTTGTATCTTCCAAACTCATTTTCGGAAGGAAGAAGTAGTATATATAGATAAAAATTCCACCACTTGGTGGGTCAATAACAGAAAAAATTCCCCCATCATGTGCGATGATGCCTAGAGTAATGATTTCCTTAAGTCATTGCAACAGAAAAGATTCAGGCCATGGAACATGGTCACTTCGAAATAGATGCATCCCCTTTGAATGATGGTAGTGATTCCAACAAAATATCTTGCCGACATGTTTCACTCAATCATGGAGGCAGTTAGGACACATGGAAGCCTGGTAGGGCTCGTTGCTTTCTCTTGCCCTCCCTTTGATAGAATCCCAGTGGAGGAGACACATGGTGGAAGGTCAGAGCCTGTGGTTCATTCCTTTCATCTTGTGATTAAAATTTGTGCGAGGAAGGCACATGGAGAGTTTTTGTTGTTAGTACTGACTGGGGTCCGCCAAAAAGTGAATGCGGATAGATGCTACGTGGCACATAGACGGGGCCCAGTTGAAAAGAAAAGGGAAGCAGTCTTTAAGATGCCCACGGTGTTGCCACATGGTGTAGGAGTACCATTAAACAATCTTTGTCAATTTAAGATCATACCAAGTAGGCTCTAGGTTTTGATGAGTTTTTGTCTCAATAAGATCAATGAGACCAACTTCTTTTGTAATGAGCAATTAGGAATGGTTCTTAAGTAGTTAGTGTGGGGATATTTTGAGTCTAATATGTTAAATAAGGTCCAAAAAGACCATTTAATATGTAATGGGATAGATTTTGTGTCTTGGTTGTCAAAATAGGTGAGATTTGTAAAACAAAGTTGTAAATGGTGATTAAAAACAAAAGTTGTCAAAGTGCAGCAAATGGGAATTTGAAGGGACATGGAATTAAAAAAGTGGATGTAGAAATTGGGCAGTTAAAAACTGATTAAAAAATGTATGTAAAACCTCAAAAGGCTTGACCATGAGGTTGTTGACGTTTTGTATGGTGGAAATCAATCAAGAAGCAATGCTTTTCTTAGTTATTTTTTTGGATTTCTAGACTTTATTCAGTTTGTACAACCCATACAATCTTGTAAATGCTTTGAAATTCATTTCATAGTTTAATAGCATGTGTTAGTATTCCATTGCATCAATTCTCAGGATCTAATATCAAGTTTTGTGGGAGGTTTTGTTCATTCCCTATGATTGACTAGTAAAAACCAGTGAAGGCCCTATTTGAGGAGTAAACAATGAAATAAGCCTTTCCACCTACTGTTATGGTATGTTTCTCGATGGAAAGGCATGTTATAATGGTAGGTTAGGTGTCTACATTGTTTGGTGGGAAAATAAAGTGAGTTGTGTGATTTGGGGTCAAGCCCTAGGGCAAAGTAATGGTGTTTTCTATGTGAAATGAAGGTGTTTATATTTGGTTCTGATAAAACAATGATGGAATGGCCCATGTAATGTATTTGTGAGCATGTGTAGGGTATTTAGAGTTTGTTGGATGCCTTGAATTAGATTGGAAAGCTCAGGTATATGGAGATTCAATAAACCCTAGGTGTTTGTGTGCGAGGAGGGTTTCATGGTGCAACACATTAGAAGGCTTGAATCTGCAAATGCATGTGAGAATATGTGGTTTTGAGTCACAATATAAGACTATCCAATGAGTTTAAGTGTTTTTCAAATGCTTAAAAGGTACTTCCTTTGAAAAATAGGGCTAATTTAGTAGCCTAGAAGCAGGGCAGGTTATTGGTTCTTGTTGTTGGGTCAAAGAACCCCTATGAGATCTTTTGGTATGTTGTTTAAGAATTTGTGGTGTCTTTGTGGAGTTTGATAGGCCACTGTACGACCTTCTCTAAAAGATACCTCCATTGGTTGGTTATTGAGGGCTACAAGGTATAAGAAGAGGGATTGAGTCAAGTCAAGGGATTTGTGTTGTAAGGAGTTGTTTTTAGATTGAGTTTGGTCATTTTCAAGTTGAAGAGTCTTTGATCCACCTTACTTGCATCAAGTGGTATAAGAGCCCCGTTAATAGATCCCTTGTTCATGATTTGGTTGGTTTTTGCAGGTTGGAAGGTGAAGAGGCAACGTGGTCAAGATGCCTCCTAAAGGAAGCCTAGTTGCAAGAAAGATGGATGAGTAGGCTAGAAAAATAGAAGCCTTGAGAAGAGAGATGATTGCATTGAAATCAAAGACTAGAGTAGATATGGATGAAAGTGATAGTGAAGAAGAAGATACTTTCAGTGAAGAAGAAGAAGAAGAGATGGATCCAGATGATGTAAGGATACTGAAGCTTTTGCAGGTTGTGAAGAAAGATGGACATAGAAAAATGGATGTTCCCATGTATGGGGGAAAACTAGATGGAGAAGAGCTCTAATATTGGATTGGGGCTTTGGAGAACTATTTTGACAATGGGGAGATTGATGAAGAACACAAAGTGAAGAAGGCCAAAACCAAATTGAAAAGACATGCCTTGCTGTGGTTGAAATTCATGCAAGATGAAAGGGAGAGAAAAGGAAAGAACAAGATCACTTCATGGGAGAGAATGAAGGAAAAACTGAAAGGTAAGTTTCTTCCTTCTGACTATAATGTTCAATTACTCAAAAGATTATAGAATCTGAGGCAAAAAGAACAAGATGTACAAACATATATTGAAGAATTCTATAGGCTAAGTATAAGAACTAAGCATGAGGAGGATGAGGAGGAAAGAGTAGCTAGATATATCAATGGCCTAAGATATAACATTCAAGATGAAATTAGTTTTTTGGCACCAAAATCTGTGGAACAATGTTTTCAAATGGCAATTAGAGCAGAAGAAAGACTCAAGAGGAGACAAGAAAAGGAATCAAGAGGAAGAGGAAACACTTCTAGGGGAAAAGGTACAACTTCAACACCAAGACAATCCAAGGAAGACCTTGAAGATGCTAATAAGAATAAAGAGCAAGTTCCTGAATCAAGAGGTGGATGGAGAGGTGGCAGAACATGCTTTAGGAAAAGGAGATATTTCAATGAGTTTTTAGGAAGATGTTACAAATGTGGTGAGTTTGGTCACATTTCCTTCAAGTTCCCTAAGAAGAGTGGAGCCACATCAAATGGAGGAGAAAGGAAATCTGAAAGGAGATCCCAAATCACTTATGAGGATGAAGCTGAAAGCTCAAGTTCAAATACTCTTCGTGCTACTCCTAAAGTTGGAAAGATGTTGATGATGAAAAGACAAACTTTGAAGACATCCATGGAGAAAGAACAAATTTAGAGAAAATCCTTGTTCAAGACTACTTGTAGATGCAAAGATAAGGTATGTAGAGTAATTGTGGATTTTGGATGTACTGACAATATGGTCTCTAGTGATATGGTTGAAAAATTGCATTTGGAAAGGGTACCTAAACAAAAACCATACAATGTGTCTTGGGTTAGTGAAAAATAAACCATGTTGGTGAATGAACAAGCCATTTTTGAGTTTCAAATTGGTCCTTATAAATAAAAAGTTGTGTGTGACATTCTACCTATGAGTTGTTGCCATGTTTTGCTTGGGAGACCTTGACAATTTGACAAGTCTGCAGTATATCATGGAAGAGAAAACACATATCACATTGAAAAGGACGAGAAAAGGTTTGTTCTAAATCCATTAGTTGTAGAGGTAAGTGAGCAAGGTGAGGTCATACTGATGGGAATAAAAGAATATGTGAGCAAGGAAGAAGGTGAAAGCATGAAATCTACAACCATGTCTAAGTTTGATACAGTTAGGACAAAGAATAGGAAGGATAAAGGGAATGTGAAGACAAAAAGTAAGAAGAATGTTTTGGTGTGGAAAAGGAAAGAATGTGGAATGATGTTTCAGGTTAGTATAGAGTAGTGTAAGAGTGGGAGGCCTTTGGAAAGGCAGGAATTCATTGATGGAGTGTTGATTGGGACTGTCATGTGTCCTGTAGTAGCAGGCAAAGGAATGAGCAAGTTTGTTAGGACAAAGATTGATGATGTAGTGAATAAGAAGGTAGGAGTTCTTAAAGTAGTGAGGACAACAGTTTATGTTGAGGGGACAATGAAAAGTATAGGTACAAATCTGACAGAGGTTGCAAAAGGTAAAGGAATAGTGGACAGTGCAAAGAATGGAGACAAAAAGAACATGGGGCAAAGGACTATGCAAGAGGTACAAGGTGAGGTGATGGAAAAAGATGATAATGTGTGTATAGGGGTAAAAAATACTGTGACATCAAAGTTTGATGAAGGAAAAAAAGGAAGACACCCCACGGTAATTTCTGATAGAGTGGAGCATGCAACAAGTGAAGATATTGACAAGGATGTCCAAGACAATGATGAACTAATGCAAAGTGAACATGTTAAAGGCAAGCTTGAAGATCAAAGACAAATGAAGAGCAATGGAGGAAAATTTGCAAGGTTCTTTCCAAGGGACTTGGAAAAGTTATATGTTGGGGTGTATGGTGTAGGAGCACCATTAAACAATCTTTTTCAATTTAAGATCATACCAAGTAGGCTCTAGGTTTTGATGAGTTTTTGTCTCAATAAGGTCAATAAGACCAACTTCTTTTGTAATGAGTAATTAGGAATGGTTCTTAAGTGGTTAGTGTGGGGATATTTTGAGTTTAATATGTTAAATAAGGTCCAAAAATACCATTTAATATGTAATGGGATAGATTTTGTGTCTTGGTTGTCAAAATAGGTGAGAGTTGCAAAACAAAGTTGTAAATGGTGATTAAAAACAAAAGTTGTCAAAGTGCAGCAAATGGGAATTTGAAGGGACATGGAATTAAAAAAGTGGTTGTAGACATTGGACAGTTAAAAAATTATTAAAAAATGTATTTAAAGCCTCAAAAGGCTCGACCATGAGGTTGTTGAAGTTTTGTATGGTGGAAATCAATCAAGAAGCAACATTTTTCTTAGTTATTTTTCTAGTTTTCTGAACTTTATTCAGTCTATACGGCCTGTGCAGTCTTGTAGATGCTTTGAAATTCATTTCATAGTTTAATAGCATGTGTTAGTATTCCATTGCATAAATTTTGAGGATCTAATATAAAGTTTTGTGGGAGGTTTTGTTCATTCCCTGTGACTGACTAGTAAAAACCAGTGAAGGCCTTGCTTGAGGAGTAAACAATGAAATAAGCCTTTCCACCTATTGTTATGGTCTGTTTCTTAGTGGAAAGGCATGGTATAATGGTAGGTTAGGTTTCTACACTATTTTGTGGGAAAATAAAGTGAGTTGTGTGATTTGGGGTCAAGCCCTAGGGTAGAGTAATGGTGTTTTCTATGTGAAATGAAGGTGTTAGTATTGGGTTTTGATAAAACAATGATGGAATGGCCCATGTAATGTATTTGTGAGCATGTGAAGGGTATTTAGATTCTATTGGATGCCTTGAATTGGATTGGAAAGCCCAAGTATATGGAGATTCAATAAACCCTAGGTGTTTGTGTGTGAGGAGGGTTTCATGGTGTAGTGCATTATAAGGCTTGTATCTGCAAATGTGTCTGAGAATATGTAGTTTTGAGTCACAATATAAGACTGTCCAATGAGTTTAGGTGTTTTTCAAATGTTTAAAAGGTACTTTATTTGAAAAATAGGGCTAATTTAGTAGCCTAGAAGTAGGGCAGGTTATTGGTTCTTATTGTTGGGTCAAAGAAACCCTATGAGATCTTTTGGTATGTGGTTTAAGAATTTGTGGTGAATCTTTGTGGAGTTTGATAGGCCACTATATGGCCTTCTCTAAAAGATACCTCCATTGGTTGGTTATTGAGGGCTATAAGCCATAAGAAGGGGGATTGAGTCAAGTAAAGGGATTTGTGTTGTAAGGAGTTGTTTTCAAATGGATTTTGGTCATTTTCAAGTTGAAGAGAGTCTTTGATCCACCTTGCTTGCATCAACACGTGGAAGCATGGCGGGGCTCGGAAGAAAAGCAAAGGAAGAAATCCCTTCAGAGAGCGCTTGGCAGACATGTGGCGATAGCAGACAAAGCTCTTCAAAAAGGGGCTTGATGATGTTCAAATGTATGGGACATGGGCCAAACTTAGCAAAAATAAGAATAACCTAAAGGGAGCTTGAGAAAATTTATGTCCACAATTTTTGGCGATTATTAGGGGCGTTTCGCCTGTGGAATGAGGAACCAAAAAATTCTAGTTTGAAGACTAGAGCCTTATCCATTGGGTGATGTAATTAGAGGTTGGAGAGAGTGGTTTGTAGAGGTAGCTAGTTGACCTTGGAGGGAATTGATATGACTTGCGGATTATCGTGCACCTCATGTAGATCAATCACTTCTTTGTATGGCAGCATCATGGGTATATCGACCCTAGACTCAAGTTGGAAGAGAAACCACACTATTTGATGATTGACACCCTCAATATCTTCTGCAGTATGGAGTTGGATAAATCCCTAGAAAGTGGAGGTGTCCTGCTACTTCTCTTCAATATTTGTTGCAATCTGCTCTATTGTGGTCACTGAATCATCAAAAAGGAATGGGGAAGGAAAGCCCATCTGAGTTAGCTTGGAGAATCTCACCCACATGTTGTTCATAGTTTGGCCCAGTGTGGCAGCACACTTGCTAGCATGGAGGATGGCTGTGTGGTAGTGGATGAACTCCTTTACTGTTTTGGCAGCTGATTTGCGGTCCTCAATCCCCGTGTGCTCTAAGTCCTCATTTAGCACTATGTATAACTTATCCAACAATATTTCCACTTCAGGAACCCTCTTTGCGATGAATTCTAGGAATCACTCAATCATTCTGCGAACTTCCACCATGAATTGCAATGTCAGTTGAAGAGTCAAGCAGAAGGCCTTGACTTTTTCCTAGAATGAGATATATAATTCTTGAGCCACTAGAAGGAGATCCAACTAGGCAACATGGGGTTGGGGAAGACTCTTCAAAAGACTAATCTCAACATCACTTGAACTAACATCCTATGTTAGTTCTGCAATTTTTTTGTTTGCAGTCAAAAGTTATCCCTACAGGGCTCTCAATTTGGCAAGCCAGTTTTCTTTGGCTCGGTTTTTGTTTGCTAATTCCCTCTTGAGGGAAGACTTCATCTCCTGGATTTCATTCTCCAATTGAGTCTGTTGATCCTAGAAATTTGTGTCCTACTACAATTTTTTCTCTAATTGAGTGCTTTGATGCTCAAATTTCTCATTTTTTCGTTGCATCTCTTGCTCCACTTGAACCAACTGGTCTTGATATTCTTGGTTTTATAGCTGCAACTCGATGACTAGGTTGGGATCATAGGATTGAAACTTTGCAAGTTCCTCCCAGATTTTATCCCTTTCTGCCTTGCTTGTTGTATATGTCCTAGCCTCGTCGTTGGTCAATGTCCATCATCGCCAGGCTTGTCCTAATCCTCATGCTCATCATTACGATAAGGGGTATTAGGGTGTTTGATCTCTTGGTGGTAAACCCAAAAATCTCTAATCCTTTCCTTGATCTAGTTTTCTTTTCTTGATAACTCATTGTGAAGGGTGGCCCCTATTTGGTGCTTCTCATCATACTTCACCAAAGGGACATAGAACTTAAGCCATGGTGGCCTACTATCATTTGTGGGAATGTGAATTAGGTCAACCAATAGATCATCCTGGTCCTTCAGTGGGTTCCACCACTTCTCCCAATAAGGATGGGGGCTGTGTGTTATCTTGACATGTTAATTTGGTAAGTCATTGTTGGGGTTGTAATGCCATTTTTCGCAAATCCATACTAGCCCCAAATGAGCTAGCTTCACCTCTAGCAGCTTATGCATCTGCTTCTTGGCCATAACCACCATTTTAAAGCTCAGCGGGCAGATGAAAAATCCTTTCTTCTTGGCTTTGCCTCCACAAAAGGTATAGTCAATAATTGACACTTGCCAAAACATTTCGAGGGCCAACACCCAATTTGTGACACATGTCGGAAGCCAAAATGGTTCCCCTATAAAGTCGCACATCCGAATGAATGTGAAATCTTCTTTGAGAAACCAGTTGCATTTCAAAGTGAAATTTTGCATATACTCTATCTGGTCTGAGGTGAGCCAGTAAAGACCACCATCCTCTCTCAAATCTTGTAGAATCAAAGTCAAGAAATAATCTGAAAATGCATAATAATCATAAGTTGAGGAGAGGAGAGGAGTCCATATAGAAACTAGCCTTCTTCTTCCCTTTTCATCAAATATAGCCAACTTCACATGTTTTTTGAAGAAGTTAGGGTTCTGATGCAAAAAAATATGGGAAAGGAAAGAAGGAAACCTAAACCTCTGCTGCATTTTGTGTTTCCTTATTTTCCTCAACATCTCCTCGACGATGACTTCTACGAAGTCATACCAAAAAAAGGAATGTTGCTTGCGCAACTGCAACCCCAGGCCCAATTGAAATTCCTAAACATATCTATCGGTGTCCAGGCCACTAACCATCATTGAGAAGGCATCATGCATGTCTGTGAGGAAAGCATTGTGCGCTGCCGAATCTGTCGTGGATTTTTATGATCTTCCCTGGGCCTTTTGGTTTCTTTGTTATAAAAATCCAAAGCAAAATCTATGGTTTTCCATATTTTCTCCCCTTTTCCTGGAGTGAATGGCTCCATCTTTTCCACTTTAGAGTTTTTTATAGGGATTCATAACATGTTCTAGATAGCTTCTACACAGATATTAACTCTTAGCTCCTAGCCCTCGATGGTGTTGGTATTTGGGTTGAAATGATTAATGGCCTCATCGACTAGCTCCGAGTAGTAGTGCACAAATGAGAGCATATACTGTGGAAGCCCACTAACCATTGTTTCTATGCCAAAGAATCTGGGTCACTATTTTTCTTCATTCTCTTGTAGGATGCCTCCCTAAGAGTCTTAGTATTCTTTTCAATGATGGGATCATGGATGTTATCCCATTCCTCCTTTATTTGGCTCTGGTCCCTGTGGGTTTTTTGCTTTTCTAGGGCCTATGTGTTTACCCACTCTGGCTTCTCTAGTATCCTAGGCGAAGCATAAGAGACGTCTTCAAAGATATAGGTGGTTGGTGTTGCACGCACAACGTCAAACAAGCTTTGCATTGCCTCTCCTTGCGTTTCTATTTGATAACTTTTAACCATTTTCCTTGTGCTGTAGATTTCTGCTATGTTCAAATTTTCTGCAATTCACTTCGGCTCTATCTACACTAAAAACTCTTTGCTCTAGGTAGCATGCTCATGAAGCTTTCACAATGTTAGCTTCTTGCATGTAATACTTAGCTATTTCCTTCTTGGGGTAGCCAACAACGGTTGCTTTTTAGCATTAAATTTGACATGTACCACCAACTCTTTTGCTTGTGCAAAATGAATTCCTTGCCATTTTGAAATGACAAGAATTCATAATGACATTTGGTAATGATGTCCTATGGTGCGATTTTCTTGGGAAATTGAGCTGAAGATTTGAAGGTGTTTAGGCTTTCGCATGCTTTGGCAATTAATATCCCAAAAGGAATGATTAAGCCAAAATATGCAATAAGTACTTGAAAAGATTTGCATTCTACTTTGGAGTTTGAAAAATTCTTGCAACGTGACACCTTAGCACCTGGCCATGCAAACTACCACTAGCTTATGCTAATTAATTAGCTCTTATTAATTTTGCACGCAACAAATCGTACTTATCAGACACAACTGGGTGGGAATTCGAGCAAGCTCTAGAGGGATTTTTGAGTCGGTACTTGATTAGCATCATGCTTATCACACACATATTACCTTGCATATCCTAGCTATTTCTATAAATAGGCACTTAGACAATAGAAAAATCACACTTAGCAATTTGAGAAGAATTGGTATTAGGCAATTAGGCAGAATTTAGCATTAGCAGTTGTGTAGAGCTAGACTCAGGTAGTTGTGTAGAGCTTACATTACACAGTTGCATAGAGATTAGCACCATGAATACTCTCATTAGGCTAGTTTGTATCAAGTACCAAACAACATTCCTAGGTGAAATATTGAATAGACGTCTAAAGAGAATGACCAAGAATAAGCATTCATTGGCCATAGTAGCGATGAAGTGGGTTCTGGGGAGGGATTGCAATGAGTACGAAGATAAATATAGGGTCAATACTGACGTACTCACTTTTTTACCTTGTTACTTGATATTTAGGTTCCAAAGCAGATGATTCTTTGCCTGGTGCTTGCAATATTCCTGAAGAAGTACCTTGGAGGCCTCAACGAGGTTGTGGTGAATGTGGTATATGGCTTGGGCATTTCGACGGGGAGTGACCTCCATAAGCACATTGAAGAAGATGTCACGGTGCCATGGGTTTTGTTTCTAAGCGGGTTCTACATTCAAACACATGAAGAGCATCGCTAGAGGGTCACTCGCACCTATCATTTACTGTTGCGCTGCTATAATGTAGTGCTTTTCTATGGCATAGAGTGGTATACTGACTTTAGGGATTTGGTATATCCCTTGCCACTGGCCATTGCTCTGTTGATGCTGCTACTATTGTTGGTCCTGTTGCCATTCCTAATGCCTCTATTGATGATGATGTTGTTTAGGATGTTGTTGATGATGCTCCCATTGCTCCTACTTGAGACTGGAAACCTTTTTATGTTTTAAGAAATCAACACTCTGTTAATCCATTTTTTGTATATATGCCTAGAAAAGGGCTTTACCGTACATATATATGAAGAAGCTACAGAATATATAGATATACTTTTAAACGTATGGCCTCAGAGCCATTTTAAAAATGTATTTATCGAAGTATATATATAATGAATATACCACTTATACTAAACTTATGTCTCCTTTTCCTTTTGATTCTGCAATATGGGTTCTCTTTTCTTCACTTCTTTGAGTACTTTTTAATTCTGCATATGGGTTCATTTTTTGCATATGGGTTGCATTTATTTCTCTACCTCTTGTACTAATAAGTTTGATTTATTTTCCTACTTCTCATACAAATGAATTAAATTGAAAGGCCGTCCAACAAAAACATGAAAGAAAAATAATTACACTACTTACATATTTACACTGGCAGAATAATTGTGAAGCTTAATTAAACAATTTTAGGTGAATCCTGTTAACCAGAATACCCAATGCTTCCTGCTCCATATTTTTGAATTCAAATGCATTGTATTGCTTGCATTGAGTTATTCTGAAAGGGACTTCCCACATACTGTCAAACTTTCTGTGTTGGCCTAGCTTCGCAACCCTTTCATTGAATTTTAATACTAGGTCTCCACATTTTAGACCTTGGTCTGAAGCTCTCTTGTCAAACCATCTCTTAACCACCTGATGGCAGTTGGACATGGCTATCAAGGCCTTTTCCTTTTTTCCTACACTTCCAATAACTCCGCCAATCAAACCTTCATGGCTCCATTTTCTTCAACTTCAAGAGATTTGAGCAACTGTAGTGCCGAAATCTCCATAGAGATGGGCAATAGCGTTTCTTTCCCATACACTAGCTCATAAAGTGAAGTCTTGAGGACTTGCTTGTGAGTTATGTAGTCAACCTAGAGTGCTGCCCAAAGGTTCTTATGCCATTCTCTTTGGTGTTTCGACCTGATTCTTTTGATGAGTCGAAGTAGATTTTTTTTAGTCAAATCGGCTAGGCCATTCCCCTGCGGGTAGTAATTTGATGACGTTTTTAAGAACATGCCATGCATGAGTGCGAAGTGACATACCTTAGAACCTAGGAAAGCCTTGGAATTGTTAGAAATGATGATATTTGGCAGGCTGAATCTCGTTACTAGCCCCTCCAAGAAGTCTACAATCTTTGCCTTCATCCCATTCTTTAGGGGCATGGCTTCAGTCCACCTAGTAAAGTAGTCTATGGTTGTGAGGATAAATTTGTGTCTGGTGCTGGAGGAATGATTGATCATATCGATGAAATCAAGGCCCCACTGTGCGAATAGCTCATCAACCACTATCAGGTTGAGAGACATTGCGGAGTTTTTCCTTCTTCCTGTGAAGAATTGGGATTCCTTGTAGCCTTTTACCAAGGAGTATGAGTCATTGAATAATGTAGGCTAGAAGTACCTAGCACACATGATTTTGATGGCGATGGTATTCAAAAAGAAGTGTCCACCCGCAGGACTGTTGTGGAAAGTGTTGAGGATCTTCTTTGCTTGCTCCATGGTGACACACTGCAATAGAACATTGTTGATGTTCCTTTTGAAAAGGATCCCTTCGATGAGTGCATATCTATTGTTTTGCAATCTATAGAATCTTCTCTTTTGAGAAGGAAAGCCTGGTGGATATTTTCCAGTATGCATAAACCTTACTCTATCTACTAGCCAGTAACCTTTAGACATAGACTCATTTGTTAGAACCAGCTCTGATTGCTCTTCTTCAACCGCCATTTCCTTATCGTGCACTAGATATTCACACAGTCCTCTTCCTTGGACGGTCTTTGTAGGCTTGACCTCAATGTCATATTCAAGGATCTTAGTGATCCGATTGGCCCTTTTTTCAGTGATTTCTCCTTCCATGACGTATTAATGCACATTGGAATGCACAACATACACAATCACCTTGTTGCAAGATATGAGGTGTTGAAACTTCTTTAGTCCCTTAACAATAATGAATGCTTGCCTCTTGATGAAGTTGTAGTTCATCTCATATTACTTTATGGTTTGGGAGTGAAATTCTATTGGATGTTCTCCCTTTCCTTCATCATCTTTTTGAGTTAAAACAGTAGCAATGCCTGACTTGCTATTGAATACATACATTATGAAGTCCTTTGATAGGTCTAGATTTACCAGCACAGGAGCTGAAGAAATAGCATCCTTTACCTTCTCAAAGGACTCTCTAGTTTCTTTTGTCCATTTGAATAATTGATCCTTTTTTAGCATCAGGGTGATTGGTCTAATTATTCCTACAAAATCCGAAATGAATTTGCTTACAAAATTTACCTTCACTAAGAAAGGCTGGCCTCCTTTCTTGTTGACTGGTAGGGGAAGTTCCTTGATTGCTTTTACCTGCTCATGATCAATTGAAATTCCTTCTTTGGACACTACATGTCCCAATAATTTGCTTTGTGACACCCCGAAGACACATTTTTTCGGGTTCAGGGATACCCCGAACTCCTGGCATCTTTTGAAAACCATCTCTAGGTGATCAAAGTGATCATCCTTAGACTTAGAGAATACAGTCAAATCATCCAAATAGGTCCTCTTCTTTGACCTAGATTTGGTTGTACCTAGAGAAGTCATCTAACAGAGAAAAAATTTCTGATCTTGCCACTATTTGCAATATAGACTCCATGGAAGGCAGCGGGTAGTTGTCCTTTAGAGATGCTCTATTCAGGTCTTGAATTTGACACATAGGCATATATCTCCATTCTTCTTTCAGACTGGGAAAAAGTTGGACACCCATGTGCTATGCTTAATCAAGAAGATAATCTGAGACTAAATTAGCTTTGTCAGCTCTTGTGCCATTAAGGCTTCAATCTTCAGATTTACTGGACTCTACTTTTGGTGGACTAGTTTTGCACCTTTCGTCAGCTCTATAGTATGTTGGATGATGTTGGGATTGTATCCTTTGAGGTCATCATATGACCAAGCCACTACTCCATACTTTTCACAAAAATGGCTTAGCCTTTATTTATCATGTTGTGAAACATCTTTTCCCACCTTGAGTTTCCTGTCATCTCTGACCTGAAGGTCTACATAGTCGCTTTTTTCTCCTACAAACTTCCTTTTGTCATTTATTGCATCATCACAATCAAACAGGTTTTCGAGAGTGACCAGTCCTTTGGGAAGCTTGTTGGAACTTAGCTGAATGATTTTTCTATCATAGGCCTCAACAATCTATGGTTGGAGTTGCTCATCAAACTCTCCTAATTGTTGGATGAATGAGGTGATGTGTTCATCGCTCTCGAACACTTGCCAGCTCTGATCATTCTCTAGAATTGTTGGTCAGAATATCACTCAAATAGAGTGTATGTTATGAATTAAGTTGAAAGCAAGATCAAATTAAGATCCGATTGTTGCCAGGCAATCCACCTCTGTATTTTGTTCTCTATGCACTGTCTGAATATTGAAAGCTTCAAAACCTTCAATTAGGTCCTAGAATCTATGTCTATAAGATCTCATGTAGACATTATTGGCTATGAAGAGCCCTCAGACTTGATTGAGCACTAGTTTGGAATCTTTGAACACCATTAACTTCTTGATGCCCATCCGCTCTTCAAGGCTTAGACCTTGCACTAGGCCTTCATATTCAGCTTCATTTTTCAAATAAGAAAACTAGAAGCAGAATGACCAGAATGTATTTTCATTGTGTGGGGATATCAGACATATCCTAGCTCTTGTGCCAACTTTGCATTTGGCTCCATCAAAGTGCAGTGTCCATAGCTCTAAGGCTTGACCTCTTTCAGGTTTCTTCATGACCTTTAGAAGCACTTGATCTTCATCATAGATGACATAAGTCCCCAACCTGGTGGCATGATAGTTGTCAAAAGGATCAACGTCTATATATTCACTCAAGAGAACTTCCTTTGAATTCATCTGGTCTCCAGTTACTTTTTCATCTTCTAGTAGCTCGGTGCAATATATTTCCTCTTTGGTGAAAGAGGTATGGGCAGCCTTAAAATTGATCATGGCTTCATTAGCCACATGTTCCAAATGAAGAGGTTCATATATTATCTTCATTTTAGCTCCATAATTGGTCATGAGGATCAAGTCCAACTAGTCTAAGGAAAGGTATCTGCCTACCTTGGAAGTGAATTCTCAGGATAGACAGAGGCCGAACATGGGGGGAACGTCTATGATCACGGTATCTTGTGATACTGTGATGTTAGGGCAGTAGAACAGAGTCAAGGGAAGGTCCTTGATGATACCTACAGTCCTAACCTTGTTCCCATCAAGTTGCATAACCCCTCTGTTTAGAGGTTCATAGCTAAGTCCTAAGGCCTTAGCTATCTGTTTAGGCATGACTGTAGTGCTAGCGCCGGAGTCAATCATAGCATTGTGCAATAATTTCTTCCCCACAATAAGAGTTAGGAAAAAGGGCTTTGGCTTTAGCTTATCTTTAACCTTGGTAGAGGCTGCCTCTATACTATTTGTGATAAATTTTTCCAAAGGTGATGAATCAACAACCTTTCCTTTCAATGATTGCTCCATCAGATTAATGATTGGATATTCCTAGAGATCCTTCTGTAGCAATGTCTTTTGCTCCATAATAGCTAAGATATCCTAAAGGGACACATTAGCGGAGGATTTTTTCAATTGTTCCACCGCATTGAATGGTGGCAGATTTGAAGGCTTTTGCTCCTTAGCTCTAGTTATAACAACTTCCCTTCATGATTGAAGTTGTTGTGCAACTGTGGAGGTACTAGGTGTTTGGTCGGAAGCACTTTTGGGTTGCATATTGATTGGTTTGCCTGTGAATCTCCTCTTTGAGCAAGTTTTGTAATCAGAATACACTTGCAGAGCTTTCGATGTGAATGCATTGTTGGAAAACACCACCTCTTGTTCTTCCATCTATGAGAAGAGCGCGTGATCAGGAGCAATATCCGTTTCTTGCTCCAGGTACATCCCTTGTATTTGTGTGGTGGGTACCACATTTTCCATTTGTGGAGAGTCATATACATAACCTCTAGGGTCCGATGCCGCACTTTGGCGATGTTGTTCCACCACCTTTTGTTGTAAATTTTTGCATGGGCAATTTCAGGGCACGTGTGCGTCACCATAGGGAAAGCACTAGGGGTTAATGTCATCAACTAAATTGTTTTTCCCTACTATCAGCTCTTTGCTTGAGCTTGTGTGAGCACCTTGTAGTGGAGTAGGCACTGGCACTATCTGATTAGTTGTTTGTGCCTGTGGATTTGTGCACGAGCCTCCTTGAAACTAGTTTTGTTGGTAAGGAGATCATCTGCCTTGATAATTTTGATAGGTTGGCTTCAGAGGCACAAACTAATTCCATTTGATGGTAGTTATTTCATTAGCGATGCTCTACAACATCTCCTTGATGTCACTTATCTCATCATTTGAAGAGCCATATGTGGAAGCAACATTTTGTGGTTCACCCAGATGTGTGTACATGGATTGAGGAGGAGCGGGTGCACTGGAAGATGGAATCTCCTAGGTGGGAACTGATATCTCGAGAAATGTAGGCATGATGGGCTAAGGTGACAACTTCCCGACATCTATCAAATTGTTCTTCGCCTTGACTATGACACTGTATGCATCTGGTAGAGTGGTTTCACCAAGAGACCGAATCATCATCGAGATGTCGGTGTTAATGGATTTTAAGTAGAACATGAATGCCAACTCAACCAGCAGGTGGATAACAGCCTAAATTCTCTGCCAATTTATATGGAAATGGGTGTTAAAGTCAATCATGGCCTCATATGGGTCTCGCTTTATTATTGGCAGTTGATGATATTACAAAGACTTGTCTCCATTATCTGAGAATATTTCATAGAAAGGGTCTCTGAGTTGATCCCAGGTACCGATAGAGTTAGCTTGCAGAGTGCGGTACCAATCCAATGCTTTACCCCTGAAAGAGGCTGCGAGCAACCTTAGCGCTATATTTTGGTTGGTAACTTCGTGCACCAAACACACATCTGCCACATATGGAGATGTTCAGATGGTGTTCTTGAGTCATCTTTGGTAAATTTAGGTATAGATTTTAGAGTAGAGACCGTGATAGGGGCACAAATGACAGGTGCTACTGGTGCTACAAGGGGACTTCTAACATCCCATGCCACATAATTTCTATTAGTGATTGGCAACATGGCTAGTGGAGGGGGAAAAGTGTTCACTAAATAGGTTTTGGCTTGTATTGTTCCTAGTGGCGGTACTAAAAAACTAGGGTTATTCGCTATTTGGGATCTAGTAACAGGTTGATGGCTCATACACCCTCTTTAGATTTAGGTACATTTAAGTAGTCCCACTGGGCATGCTAGAAAAAAGAAACTGTTGATGCCAAAAATTGACAAGGTAATAGCCTTATGGGAAACTCAGTTAATAGGGGGACCAATTGCGCTAAAATGAGTGACTTATGGGTTTTTAAAGAAGCTGGCTTCTTTTGTATTTGGGGTTTTGGAATGGGAAACAAAAGTAGATAAAAAATAAAGATCTAACTAAGGTGACGAGCCAAGATGTAGATATAGGCACAATAATTTATCTAAATTTTGGGATGCGATTTAAGGGCCCGTTCAACAATCTGCTAAGTCCCAGAATAATAGAAATCAAAGATGAAAACCTAAATAATTTATTCAATAACATAAAATAAATCCCATACACATTCACTAAAAAGATGAGTCAAAGACATGGTCTAAACTAGCAAACTTGTATTTAAATCATAGAAGTTCTGCAAATAAACAACTCAAGACAATAATGACATAGTATAATGTTTTATCAAATAGCTTAAGAAAAATAGAAAGGCTGAACAATGGCACAGTCTGAGAGTCTTATACAATAATCTAAAAGTAGTACAAAAGGCCGAGTGTCTTTCACAAATTTTCCTATGTCTTCCGAACTCATTTTTGGAAGGAAGAAGTAGTATATATAGATAAAAATACCACCACCTAGTGGGTCAATAATAGAAAAGATTCCCCCATCAAGAGCGATGATGCCCAGAGCAATGATTTCCTTAAGCTATTGCAACAAAAAAGATTCAGGCCATGGAACATGGTTGCTTTCAAAACAGATGCATCCCCTTCGAATGATGGTAGTGATCCTAGTAGAATATCCTAATGACATGTGTTGCTCAATCACGGAGGCAGTTAGGACACGTGGAAGCATGGTAGGGCTTGTTGCTTACTCTGACCCTCCCTTTGATAGAATCCCCACGGAGGAGACATGTGGCGGCAAGCCAAAGCCTGTGGTTTGTTCCTTTCATCTTGCGATTAAAAGCTATGCGAGGGAGACACGTGGAGAAGTCTTCGTTGTTAGTGCTAATTGAGGTCCACCAAAAAGTGAACGCAAATAGATGCAACATGGCACATGGACGAGGCCTAGTTGAAAAGGAAAGGGAAGCATTCTTTAAGATGCCCGTGGTGTTGACATGTGGAATCATGGCAGGGCTCGAAAGAAAAGCGAAGGAAGAAATCCCTTCGGAGAGTGCTTGGTGGACACGTGGTGGTAGCAGATGAAGCTCTTCAAAAAGGGTCCCGATGATGTTCAAATGTATGGGATGTGGGCCAAACTAAGCAAAAATAAGAACAACCCAAAGGGAGCTTGAGAAAATTTATGTCCACATAAACCATAGAAGACAAAGACTTGGATTTCAAAATAAGGAAAATCTTGTGCTTTGCAACCACTATTTCAATCACAGAGTCAATGCATTCTAGAAATTGATGCTAAGAAACTATGAGCTATTCGAACAAGTTACTAACTATTCTTTTGTTACAAAATTCCAAAACTAAGGCAATGAACATGTTCATTTCTTGTTATGGATAAAAGATGCACCTGTATATGGCAAATGCTCAAATTCTGAAATAGAAAGCTTTGTGGAAAAGTATATTTCATGTGACTCACTATTGCTCGATACAAATCTTGCCAAAATGCAAATGAATGATCACACAAAGAGCTACAAGAGATACAAAAATTAAAGTTGCAGATTTAGCTTCCCTTTTCCTCTGATGAGAAGAACAACTATTTTGGAACCACTCCCATTGCTTGATGCCACAATGAAGGAAAAGGATTTTTTTTTTAAAACAATTGGCAAATAAAAATTACACAAAGGAATTTTCATTTGAAAATTTGCTGCATGAATTGGAAAAGAATGAAATTGACTACATTACAATGCTTCGATCGACATTGACACACAAAATTGTCATGCTAAAAAGAGACCCATCTGACATTTGGATAAATGCATTTGCAAAGAAAGTGCTTAGCCTATGGTATGCAAATACATACACAATTTATTTTGGATGCATATGTTGTTGCATCTCACTATAGCTCATACATGACAAAACAAAATAGAACATTGTCTCTTGCATTTTGGAAACTGTGACGTGAATGCACAATTGCATACAATGGAAAACTGCAGTTTATATGTAAACTAGGAAATGCTTTGCTTAACTATCAACAAATGTCTAGTCGTCAAGCCATTCATATTATTCTATCATTTCCATTACGCAAATGCTCAAGGAATACTATTTTCATCAATACATCGCTAGTGGAAATCCAAGTCTACATGTTAAAAATCCCTAAGTTGTTGGAGAAAGAGCGAGATGATTATGAAAATATCATGTGTGCATCTATAATAGAAAAATACATGCAATGGCCTAAATCTCTAGACAATTTGTCTTTGGCTGAGTACACCACTTTTTACTTTGGAAAAGTAGGGAAAATGCAAAGAAGAGCAACGCCACAGATCATACGCTATGTAAGATACAATCCACACATTGATCCTAAAAAATTATTGTAGAGAAAAACTTATGCTATATGTACCTTTCAGATGTACTGAACAAAGTCTTTTAGTTGGATATGAAACATGGAGTGTAGCATTCAATGCAAACAAAGTGAAAATTGCAAATATCAAAAAAATGTTCACCGCACAAGTCGTCCCTAAATGGGGTGACATAGATGAAGCTTCCACAAAGGTTGAAAATGATCACCTCCCAACAATTGACATTGTAGATGTGCTCAATGCAAATATAGAGGAAAATACGATACAAAAATATGACATCATGAATGACTTAAAGCATATCAGGAATACAAAGCTCAGAGATTCTATTTGCAAAAAACTATTTTCAGAAATCACACACCCGCTTCTTTTATGCAATGAAGAATACTACAAATTATGAAGGTAGTTGAATAGAGAACAACAATCAATAGTAAAGGATGTACTAATGACAAAAAGTCTTGCTCCAAAAAAGGCATTGTACTTGTTCTTGACAGGAGGAGCTAGCATAGGGAAAATCTATACAACAAAAATACTTTTTTGAGGCAATGATTTGATACTATGATAAACAACTGGATAGTGATCCATTAAAGCCTAAAGGCCTCATTATTGCTTCATTAGGAAAAGCTACATTCAATGCAGGCGACATTATTGCACATTCAATCTTTCAATTTCCATGCAATTCTTTGAAAATGTTGCCCCTAGATTCAAACACAGTCGATGCCCTCAACAAGAAATTGGAGCATATGAAAATACTTCTTATTGATGAAGTGTCATTGATCAGTTCGAAAATGCTTTACAACATTGACAAAAGATTTCACCAAATCAAGCACACACCAACAACACCTTTTGGAAACATAGATATCATTTTTTGTGGTGATTTTTACTAGGTACAACCTATGTGTGATAGTTGGATATTTGAAGATCCAATAATAGATAAAGAAAAAATGCCATACACCTTTTGGACCGATAGTGTCAAATGCTTTGAGCTACATAGTGTAATTAGACAAACAAATGAACATTTCATTTATATACTTAATCGTGCTAGAACTGGACAACAAACAATCAGGGACATCCAATTTTTGAATATAATGTACTATAAAGCACCTCTGAATGATCCACGATTTCCATATTTGTTTCATAGAAATACAACAGTCAAAATGCACAACAAAAAAATGCTAGAAAATTTATCGACAAAGCTTTGTATTCTAGATGCAATTGATAAACAAGACATAGCAATTGATAACACTCAATGTCAACCTCCAAAATCACCATTGCCTACTATGATTCTGCTAAAGAAAGACATTTTGATTGAATTGATTGCTTCCAACATCAATACAGAGAATGGGCTTGTCAATGGTGGAGAGTGGATTTTCAAATTGTATACAACCATGCAAGAAGACATTGTTTGGGTGCAATTCAATGATTCAACTGTTGGAAAATTGTGTTGATAGAAGATGAAAAATCTATACACAGATTCTATTATGCCTTCTTGGACACCCATAATGAGAATCATTAGAAAATTCAAAATAGGTACAAAAATAGTGACCAGAGCACAATTTCCTTTGCAACTTGCATGTGCACAAACTATCCATAGAGCATAGGGTTTGACAATGGACGCAATTTCTTTTGACCCATGTAAAGTCTATTAGCATGGCCTTGTGTATACTGCTTTGTCACATGTAATAAACATTGAATCACTATATTTGACACATAGGTTGCAAGAAAAAAACTTCAAAGTCTCAGAAAAAGTAAATAGCAAAATGCAATGCCTAGTGGCATCTGCACAATGGAAAGTACAACACAACCTTTTGTCTGTCTCTCTAGACCATTTTGTCATATGCTCTTTGAACACACGTGCTTTGCACTACATGTCCAAGAAATAACACATGACCGTGATTTTCTACAAGCAACTGTCCTTTGCTTCCAAGAGACAAAACATAGTTTGCTTGACCATATTGACTTCCTTGACAAAATATACAATTTCTACACAACAACTGTCATTCATGGGCTACTAACATGCTCAAGAAAAATATTTTTGGTGCAATACTTTAAAAAAATTTCAACAAAATATCTAGAATCAATAACCATTGACCTATTGCACATGCATATTGCTATGTGCATCATAAATCTATATGCAAGACCAAACACACTAGTTCATGATCTTCTCAAATTTTTATAGACTGCTATAACCTCACTGCCAGCTAAATTGAAATTGGTAATTACCAGAGACTTCAACATTGACATGTTACAATCTACAAGATCAAAAGCACTTTTTCTTGAATTTATGGAACAATGCAAATTGTTGCTGGTCGTTGACAAGCCAACAACACTTTCATGCACTTTGTTGGATCACTTTTGGATACAAAGTACCAAAATTGACACTGTCAAGTTCAGAGTGCTAGATACATAGTGGTCAGACCATTTTGCAATATCCCTTCAGCTCTAGTCACTAGGACAACCTGGCAACTATAGTTGTCTCGAATTACCATCCTTTATGTATTGTTGTATTATTAGTGGTCCACACTGTTGTACACAATCAACAATGAACTTATGTAGGTGCAAAAGAATAGTTGCATTAGTCTTTGTTCATACAGTCCATGTATCTGCATAGGTTAATTGCTTGTCCATACCTCTGCCCATGTAGATCTCTGCTTTTCCAATGTCCTTGGTCAGGACCATCAATAATGCTCTTCCAAATCATTGATATGGCTATTCATTTGCAACTCAACATATATCTATTCTAAAATACATTTGTTCTCACACACAATATTGCTAGCGCTTTCCATACCACATGATTCTTTACTAGGAAAAAAATACAAAAGTAAGTCTTTTTCAGATTGTATAACCACCATCAACCACATCCTCATAGTATTTACTTAATAGACACGAACCTTTTAGATTGATGTTAAATTTTTTGCTATTTGTTATTCGATTTGTCATTAATAGTATCCAGCCTAGTTCCTACGATCTACTCACATAACTGGTTCTGTTTTGTACTTCTATAAATTCTAGGTCTCTCTACTATTAAAAAATAGTAGTATAAATCATACAACTGCATCTATCTTCCATGCTTATGATACTTAAAATTTTTGGACAGTTGTTTTAAAATAGGTTTGGTGTTATGTAAAATATTGAAAAAAAAGAAAATGACACATTTTTTATTACAGATATACTGTAAAATCCAAAAAATTTATGCATCACAACACCACATTTTATTAGAGGCTTAGAAATAGTTTTCTTACACATCAAATTTATAAATTGCAAATTGTAGATTGGAAATATTGTGCTATTTCGTAGAACATAGATCTCATAATTTTCCACCTTCTAACACAACGTTCAAAACATCTAGAAATAGTAAGCCTACACATTGGTAGGAAAAATTTCAAAAAAATATCAAATGTCATTAATTCCTTTCAATTTCTGTTGTTACATGCTTGACAAAAATATCTCATTTCATATATTTAGAGGCACTTGGAAAACACAATCTGGTTCTCTTGCAAAAGAAGATGGCTCGAAAATTGAAACAAGATGAAAAAGGAAAGTATCTTATTTGTTTGTTTACATATGATTTTTTTTTATATGCTTAATTAAAAATTTAGTTTTAGTTATTCTTCATATCTCAACATGTAGATTCAAAACAACAATGCAGAGCCTTCAACCATCTTCGATATATGCACGAAGCAAACAACTTTGGCATTTGAAGGTGATGTTTTGGTTGTTTATGGGCCTGCTATTACCACAACTCCTAGAACACCACCAAAAGCACCAATTGTGCATGTTGATTTAGTTGACAGTCATGGTCAAATGACAATCACTGCAAACATCAACAACAAATTAATTGACACATTTATGCCATTGTTATCACCTGATACAAGTGTCCACCTCACGAACTTTGTGATTAGGAAAAAAACACAATATGAAAGAGGAGATGTTGATTACTCCCTTGTTTTGACTGCTAGGAGCACTATTGAGCCCATTGAGAAAGTCTGTCAAGAACGTAGATTGATTCCCGACACAACCATTTCGCACTCATCCAATCAAATAGTTTTCTATTGGATGATGATGAGTTGGGATGAAAATCACTGTTTCAGCTCTGGGTGCTTTGGAAGACTTCTAGGGTGTTGCACTCCACCACTTGAAACCTATAGGACCTCTTCCTTCTTAGGGTCCCCTGGTTTCTCCTTGCCAACCCAACTATCAACTTAGATCCTCCTACCAAGTCAAGTCTTGGTGCAATCTTGCAACTCTAACCTTAGCCCTTAATCCACCCTAAAGGCTACAATACTCCTAAATCTTGAATTTAGCTTTGCAGGGGTGTGAAGGTGTTTCTAATGACTTCAATCCATCCTATTTTGGTTCTTGAGGGTCCACCTAACTCCATTTCTTAGTCGCTTCCACCAAACCCTCATTTAGGCCTAAAAAGGCTACTAGCCCTAGGAGCCCCAATTAGGCCTCCTTCTGAGAAAACAAGGTTAGTTCTCAAAACTTTCCAAAGAACACCCAAATATTTTCTTGGGATTCCTAGTTCATATGCCCACCTCTCAAGGATTTTTGGGGTCTTGGGTCTCAGTTGTCCGTACAACGCCCTAACTTGAAAATGAGCCAAAACTAGGTCTTTTAAGCCCTTTCCTGGCTGCTCTCAAACTGTTAAGTATTCCTCACATCAGATGGATTGATGGAGCTTCCTCCTCCATGCTATATCTTGGAAAGACACTTATCTGACTTCTCCAAGTAGTAATTTGTCAAGGCATTGACACCCCTGCAAATCAAGTGCTTTGCACTAAGGTCTTCCCTAGCCGGACTCTTCCTGGCTCGCCTAGGGAAAGACTTCCACAGTAGCTCCTGTATTTCAAAGGCCCTAAACTCTACCATATGTACATACATGGAGTCTAGTCACTGTTCCCAAAGGGCCGTACAATTTGTATGGTGGGAAAGTGAACTAACACTCCATTTTCACAAAACTGCCTTTTCAGACCAGCAACAATGAAAATCAAACTATTTACAAACAATGCTTGAAATTGAATAAAGAAACTAACTAATGTCACACAATGCTTGAAGAACAACTACACTACATCCTACACAAATTACAGTGCCATGATTAATCCATTAAAACCTCACTTCAATGCAAAAATCAGAAAATGCACTCTCAAACACAATTGCTTTCCTTGAATTCACAAAACTTCAAAACATAACAAATGCTTCCAACCCTCTCCAATGCTGAGGCATCCCATAAATAGGGTCCCAAAATAGTTATCCTCTCCCTTGGGCTCTTCTTGGCTTGTAGCTCTGATTGAGCAACATTTTCAAATATTTGCAAGAATTCCTCAAAATCCAAGACCTCATTTTGAGCTAGAACCTAATGACACCTATTCTATGGTCAACATGACCTTCATCTGATCAAAACCCAACCAAAAATTCCATTAAGGCTTACATCCAAATGAACTAAATTTGATTGCTTATTTGCTCCAGACAAGACTATCCTAGATAGACCTTCTAAACAACCTATGGTAACCTATGGGTGCTCTTGCACCAAATCAATTGGTGTTGTTGTTACTAGTCATTTCCAAGCACCAACATAGTATGAGTTGCAAGTTAAATATGGGGAGAACCAAGATGATTTTTCCAATGTAAGATGTCTTGCAAAAATCATGGCAATAACATATAGAAATCAACACTTTGCTTCCTCGAATCTATTAAAGAGTTTGTTCAGCTTGTTTTGCACGCAATAAACTT
Source organism: Sequoia sempervirens (assembly GCA_007258455.2). Taxonomy (NCBI): domain Eukaryota; kingdom Viridiplantae; phylum Streptophyta; class Pinopsida; order Cupressales; family Cupressaceae; genus Sequoia; species Sequoia sempervirens. The sequence goes on from VDFB02127713.1 coordinate 79,538, forward strand.
GCTAGTAGAATGGTTTATTGTTATAACTATTTCAATGTCCTTCAATTCTTAAACTGATTTCATCTACAAACTTGTATTTTGACAATTCTCTATGTTTCAGCTTATAGTTCCCATTAGCCATGAAAAACTGTATGCAAGGCTTCAATTGATCCCGACATCAACAAAATCCCCTTTCATATTGTTTAGAAATATTGTCTATTCTAGGCCTAAAGGTGCAAATTTGATGAAAACAAGACAATCCAGTTTCATTGATGAACTCAATGATGCATCTACAAATGCATCTTTAGAACCATTGAAGACCTCAAACGTGGAAGTATACACGTCAACCATTTAGCTTTTACACTATAACGTAGTTTTTTTGTTCAAAAGCATTTGCCATATATGATTTTCTATGGTGAACTTTGTAAATAGTGCATTGCTATGATTTATTGCTAATTGCATTTGCACTACCACTATAGGTGACAGGAACACTAAGACCTAAAAATGTTCACTTTCCCCCCATATGAACCAATTTGCATTTCATGTAGACAAAGATTTTTCTTTACACAGAGAACAAAAAATGATACTACATAGTGCACTGCATGTGGAGTTGACACAAGATTTTTCTATGCCCACTTTCTCCAATGTACTGTTCAGAAAATAGAGGGAGTTGTGGACTATTATTTGCACAAATATCAGCTCTAAAATAGTTTCCCCAAGCTAGCTACAATTTCATTTGAAGAGTATAGGAGAGACATGTCCACAGTAATGTTCTTGCTACAAAAATTTCAACTGCAAGGGATGTTCACCCTTGCAATGGATAATTGCATCATATGAATTGTAGGTGAAGCAAGTAGCAAAGCATCTCCAATAACTTGACAACACATTTGCAATTTTGCACAAGGGATTACATTGTACCATTCTATTTTTAATTCTTATTCATTGATATCAAATCATGCAAATTGTAGTGTCATGAATATAATGCTCATTGATTGTGAACTGAGATCGACAAAATGCAACGTTCCAGCATACAACGAATGTCAATAAGCAAAATGTATAGGAGTCTAATCTCCTTATATATTTTGGACACAACCAACAATAAAAAAAATATGCTAAATCCTTTATGGAAACTAATCCGACACTTTATTTTCAGATCCTTTATGCACTGAACAAGTTGACAGTCATATTTTCTTCTATTCCAAATACACACACTATACATATGAACAACTTTTCTTTCAATTTCATAGACAGTTACAATTTATGTTTTACTTTATTTTGACCTCTCCTATGCAACACATAACTTGAAACTTGTTTATTGTTCTTTTCCATCCCACATACTATACATATAAATTAGACTGTTTGTAGTTTGAAGAGAAGTTATAAGTAAAGTTTCATGTGTAATGCTCTTTGTTGTTTGCACATCGTACTAATGCATGTTTGTGATAAAAAAAGACAACTATACCAGTCGAACAATGATTTTATGTGACATACAAAATATTTACATAAAAATTGTTGCCCGTTTTGGATACAATGCTTTGTTGATTGACAAAATACTTGTGTACATAAAAGATTATGTCCTTCTTTCTAGTACTCTTTCAAAAAATTTAGGCTCTGCCTTTGAGATATAATCAACATTAGATGTTTCTGCAAAGCATTTTCTATCTAAAAAAGAGTTTGTAGGGTTCTTTGCAATGCCTTTTTGGAAAACTGAATCTTTGTTTAAACATATGTTAATACAAAAAACAATAGATATATTGCACATTCAATTTGTTCGTCTTATTTCACAATTGATTATACTTACCAATCTAGATACGTGATTTCTTCCTTGAAAGATGGTGCATCTTTACTAATGTCTTATTTTTATTGATTGCTAATGGGTACAAAAGCAGATATGTGTATCTTCTTAGGCCCTTCTCGATATTGTTTTATAATTTATATGCTCTTGCAATTCTTCAATAGGTTATGATGTGAAGTGTCCACTACATTTAGAACAACATTGTTTGTGTTCCTTGTTCAAATGCAATGCTTACTTTCTTGGCCTTGATTCTTACATGTTTTGTATCTATGGTTGGTTTTCACACCTACAACAATGTCATTCTCATGTGTTGTGTACTCAATTGTTCATCTTCTTTATTCACACTGGAATCTATTAATTATCATGTATTTCATTTATATGAAATTGCAATTGAGTTATGGATTTTACTGTGAAGTCTTAAATCTGTCTGCATTTTATGGTTAATTTCCACTTAATGTAGTTATGCATTGGAACTGCAGTTGAATTTATTGAATGAAAATGAAAATTAGGTGTAAGTAAATAGAAAATGTCTGGGAATAAAATCATTGAATTTGTTTTTGTTGAAAGAAATTATAGTGTTTCACATTGTATTTTTATAGTGGTTTACATATTTTCATATTACAGGTCAATGTCTATTGTTTGGAGTTGTTTTCATTTTGCATGTATATGTCTATTCTTCGCTATTCTTTATGGGTTGGTGTCTGTTGCTGAGTTAAAGAGTTAGTTGCATTTCAATTTACTACATGAAGATGATAATAGTTCATGTTTTCAATATTTCTTGATTTACAAGTTTAAATTTTCTTGACCAAAGTATTGTTTGTGTTCTTTTCCCATTTGCTTGGGTTGTTTCTGTGAGTGTAAATATGGGTTGCCCTTTCTTGTCTGGTGGCTACTTTTATAGGTTGTTGTTTGTTGTCAAGTTAAATACTTGACATTGTGATTCATTAATGTGGATTTATTTGCCATCCATGATAAAGAATAGAAGTAGCTAGATGCAGTTCAATTTATTCAGGTGAAAATGACAATTGTTCATATTTGAAGTGTTTCTTGGGCTTGAAGTTTAAATTCTCTCAACCCGAGTGTTATTTGCGTTCTCTCATTTTCTGAGGTTCTTTGTTGAATGTGTTTATGGTTTAGTGTCTGCTCATATTGGGTTCCGCACAAAGAATGAGGCTTTCGTAAGTTCCAATATCAAATACACTGTCATTTCCTTTGCTTTTGCACGCATTTCCTCGTATTGTTTAATGCTGATCAAATCTGTTTCTCTTAACAGGATTTTATCTCTACAGTATTGCAAGTGAGCCATTGAGAAAATGTAAGTTTCTAGACCTTCTTGCAATGCCAAATACATTTCAATTAATTTTTTTTGCATTTCTTATTCATCTCCTTACAATATTTAATGTAGGCAGAGCCTTTCTTTGTTGGTAGGGTTTATGCCCATTGTAGTTGAACCAAAAAACAAGCTACCCATAAGTTCCTCTATCCTTTGCACTGTCACTCTATATTTTTATGCATTTTTGCATTTTATGCATTAGTTCCTACTGTTCCTACAACACAAAAAATACTTAGCTCAACATAATTAAAACTTGAAAATCAGGAAATCTTAAAACTACAAACTATCCCCACTTTCATTCAATACATTGAAGTGCAAATAAGTATTTAACTCCACAACAGACACTAACCCATAAAGGATAGTGAAGAATACATATTTAGACACAAGATGGAAACAAAAAAAATCAATACACATTCACCCATACAATGTAAATATGTAAACCTCTACAAAACAACACTGCAAAAAACATACAACCTTACAACATCTCCCATTTGCTTTGATCAAATTTTCATTTTCATTCAATAAATTCAATTGCAATTGCAACACATGAGTGGAAACAATAAAAATTAATTATAGACATTGGAAATGTTTCATGGATTCTATTCTTTTTTCATATGACTGACCTCTCACATTTGCTCTTTTTGTGTACATGCTTATGCATACACAGTGTGCCAATTCTATTTAATGTCAATAGACACTAGTGTAGCTCTTTTTAATGGATTTTTCTATAAACTTGAAACCCTTGTAGTGTTTATTCAATTCCTTACGCTGCCCCTCACAAGATGGGAACTACAAAAAATGTTTTTGCTTTGTCATTTCACTGTTCTTTATTGACTTGCATGGATTGTTTGATGACACACATGTCTCTCTGTGTTCACATGATCTATGTCTTATACGTTCGACACAAAAAAAAACATGGTTGTAGCTTCATATCTCTACAAAATCCATGTCTATTGGTAAGGTTTATACATATCATATTCAAGGCCAAAAACAAGTGATTTGTAAGTTCCTATATCTTGTTCACTCATTTTCTGCATTGTATATTCATTTGCTCAGGAAAATTAATCAACATGAAAATTGTGTCTCCTACCAGACATAATTTCTATCATCTTTGAAACAAGAAACAAGCCATTTGTAAGTTTAACATTATTTACACTATTGTGTTCTACTTTTTCTTTTCTTTTTCCTCTTTGACTTTCTTTATCACTGACTGTTTCCTGTTCAGTTCCAAAGTTAACACCATAATTCATCAATGCTCGCTTGTTTGCTACCGACAACTAACAAGGAATCTAATTGACTCAAACACATTCCCCATCAATGGATTTTGGTATCAAGCTCCTATCCTTGTTGCTCTCTCAGAAGCACTCAAAAGCATACTTGTACCAATTTTCCCATTTTCACTATCTTCTATATTAAACAATTTCTCTTTCTAATATTTACAAGTTTTATGCTTTCAAATATTACTTGCATAAGCTAATTGCTACTTTTAATCTCTTCGTGCAGTTACCTATATCAGTGAAGTTTTATAAGGAGGCACAATTGATGTTGATTGATATCCACACAACCATAATCACAATGAAGTTATCATTTCCACATACTTCAAGTTCATTGACTCTATGACTTGACTCTATGTACATAGAACTATTTGGATCCACATCAATTATACATTATATTGTTCATTGTAATCTATCAGATATTACATTTCTTATACATGGTACTTAGATGGGAATATTTGTTCTTATTTTGATACAAATACATTCTGCCCGTACAAAGTTCATTTGACTTCATTTTCATCTAGGCCAATGCTATTTTCCTCGTTCTTTTCCTTTTCTCTTTATTTGTTTTAATAATACTATTGAATCTAACGAGCTTTTCCATTCGTAATATTTGATGGGATTGTTGATGTGCTTGTCTCTTCCCATGCACTCTTTATACCGACACTGTACAACATTGTGTTCTGCTATACTCATTTATCATTTATCTTATTTGTTTTCTTGAGCATTTTTCTATTATGTTTACATAAAGACTTGACATGGTAATATGCTTTTCATGATTAAGAATGGATCTAATATCTCCCCCAAACATATGCAATGCAACTGCACTTGAAATTATTAAATCAAAATGAAATTTACGGCCAAGTTACTGGAAAGCGCTCACATCTAAAACTATGTCTATTATACTACAAGTGTAAAAAGAAGGCGCTTCTAAGACTTTATATTAATACCTTAAAATTTGAACAAAAAAAAGTACAACTACCTAAATTTATATTTACTTTTCAATCATGTCTTATAAAAAAATTGATAAAGAGTTAAATTATATTTCCAACAGTGAATTTCCAGATCTTCTTAATAGTTGAGTGCATTAGCTTACTTTAAATTAAAAATACATAGAATTATTAAAAAGTTAGACTCTATTTGCAAACTAATATATTTCTAAAAGAAAACATTAAGTGTTTAGAATAGTTGCAATAATTTTTCTCACAAGCACAACATTCACATATTTAGTATTAGCATTCCAAACATAAATATAATACTTCAATTCTTTCACAAATGCAATTTTACAAAAAAAATAAAAAATTCCTCCTCCGAAGCACTACTTTTTCTCACCAAAAAATTATTTTAAATTAAATTTGATATTACATACATTATTTAAAATTCAAAAAAAGTATTTATTAGTTACATGGTAAAAAAAAGAACCAAAACACCTTCAATTTTAATCTATGAAACTAATAGAGTCTCGTTCGTCTAGGATAAATAATAAAATAATTTAATGAAAAAACTAGTAAAAGAAATTAAACAATCCAAAATTATTTACATTTGATACAAAACTATTTAGTGATTATCAAGCATTCACCTTAAATCAAATTAAATACAACAAAAAAAACTAGATTTATTTACTTTTAATAGTCAGCCGAAATAGTAAGAATAGTCCAAACTAACTAGTAATAGTATTGCTTGGTAACAACTTATTAAGTTTTACATTTATCACTTTTTGCACATCATTTGTATCATATGTTTGCATAATTTCTCATGCATTTTCTAATTTTAATTGAATATTTATAAATGTAAGCATTTATTTCGTTACACCAATTGGTCCAATTATTATTATTGCAATATATCAATATACATATGAGTACAATAATAATTTGCTTTACTAAGTTTAACTATATATATGCTTTCACCTCGCCCTGTTCAATCTTAAACTTTGGTCTAAATTGAATTGAATTATACTCTGTTTTGAAGAAGATTCTTAATTAATGTTTTCTACTTCTTACTTTCACAATACATAGATATTCATTAATTTATTTTTAAAATGCATAGTAAAATTACTATCTACTTTCAAGAATAATTTGCAAACAATTTCTACATGTTTTCAACAATTTGCTACCAAAATTTATACTTACAAGACTAATTTACAAATACTTTGAACAACTTATACAAATGTATAAACTAACCTAAATAATTTATGTTTAATTCAAGAACAAATGAGCATTTATTTAAAATATATTTCGAAAAGTCATTCTACAAGTGTTTTTAGTTTCACCTATTTGCAAAATACATAGTATGCTTGCTACGGTTAAATAAGGAAATAAATATGAACAAGTAATTTTCAATTTTATAAATAACTATTGTCTATAAATGAAATTTACATGTATACATAGACATCTAAATATGCATATGTACAAAAAATTACCTGCATATCTCACTTTGTTTCAAAATCATTAATTCTTTCTTTATTGACTTTATAATTAAATATGGCTAGTCAAGATGTAGAACTTGCAAAATGAGTCATACATGTACCCACAATATCTACCTACACAATAATTGCAATTACAAGATCAATTCAAAATGATGAACCATGCTTCACAAGAGAAAAGATGCATTGCCTAGATTTATATTAACAAAAAATTTATCTGCTCATTGGCTTATGCTATGGACAAACTGATTAGGACAACCTCATTTTCTTGTTGATACTATAATACATTATTTTTCTTCCCTTGCTTTTTCATCAAATGTTCTTAATATTTTATTTTTTTGTTGAAAACCGCAACTATCTTTACTCGATTTCTCCACTATTTATACTTATATGATTTACATATTGTGCTTAACCCTCTTCCTAGTACCTACAAAACAACATGAGTAAACAAGTTAAACAAGGAATTGCAAGCTAAAACAAGGATTCCCCATGAAATCCATTTACAAATCAAAATAGGAAAGAAAACAATGAAGAACCAAATAAAAACAATGAAATAGCTTGAATCCTAATTTAAATATGCAAACTCATGATCCCATGGGGGAATTGGTGCCAATTTGATGTGAAAATTGGCCATTTCCCAATTCCTATGATGAAATCTTGATATGTTGAAGATGATATTGATCCACTTTTGATGAAAGATGAGAACTCCAAGCCAAAAATCTGCAA
>VDFB02127713.1:87166-100749 GCA_007258455.2 Sequoia sempervirens
AAAAAAAATTGCCATTTTTTTCGCGTCATCAGCAAAAAAGAAAAAATATCTGAAAAAGAAAGAAAACTGACTTTGTAAAACCCTAATTATGGAAGCTTCTAAAAGCTTGTTAAAAGGGGTTGGGATGGGGGTTACAGTATGAAGAAAAACATGATTATTCGCGGGATTGTAATAGGTTTTGCACTGGATAATAAAAGTATTGGATGGCTGTAGTTTGGTGGATGTAACCCAGATTGGGTGAACCATGTTAAATTCTCTGTGTTATGATTTATTCTGTGTATTTTTTAGTTTCTCTATTTATTATTTAAATTTGCATTTAATTGTTAGATATCTGCCATCTCTAACCCTAACACTTCTTACCAACAAAACTAGTTTCAAGGAGGCTCACACACAAATCCATAGGCATAAACAACTAATCAGATAGTTTTGGTGCCTACTCCACTACAAGGTGCTCACTCAAGCTGAAGCAAAGAGCTGATAGCAGGGAAAAACAATTTATTTGATGACATTAACCCCTAGTGCTTTCCCTATGGTGACGCACACGTGCCCTGAAATTGCCCACGCAAAAATTTAGAACAAAAGGTGGTGGAACAACGTAGCCAAAGTGTGGCGTCGGACCCTAAAGGTTATGTATATGACTCTCCACAAATGGAAAATGTGGTACCCACCATGCAAATACAAGGGATGTACCTGGAGCAAGAAATGGATATTGCTCCCGATCACATGCTCTTCTCATGGATGGAAGAACAAGAGGTGGTTTTTTTCAACAATGCATTCACATCGAAAGCTCTACAAGTGTAGTTTGATTACAACACTCACTCACAGAGGAGATTCACAGGAGAACCAGTCAATATGAGGCCCAAAAGTGCTTCCAACCAAACACCTAGTACCTCCACAGCTGCACAACAACTTCAACCGCAAAGGGAAGTCATTATAACCAGAGCTAAGGAGCAGAAGCCTTCAAATCTTCCACCATTCAATGTGGTGGAACAATTGAAAAAATCCTCTACTAATGTGTCCCTTTAGGATATCTTAGCTATTCCGGAGCAAAAGACGTTGCTACATAAGGCTATCTAGGAATATCCAATCATTAAGTCGATGGAGCAATCATTGAAAGGAAAGGTCGTTGATTCATCACCTTTGGAAAAAGTTCTCACAAATAGTATAGAGGCAGCCTCTACCAAGGTTAAAGATAAGTTGAAGCCAAATCCCTTTTTCCTAACTCTTATTGTGGGGAAGAAATTATTGCACAATGCTATGATTGACTCCGACACTAGCACTACAGTCATGCCTAAACAAATAGCTAAGGCCTTAGGACTAAGCTATGAATCTCTAAATAGAGGGGTTACGCAACTTCATGGGAACAAGGTCGAGACTGTAGGTATCATCATGGACCTTCCATTGACTCTGTTCTCCTGCCCTAACATCACAGTATCACAAGATACCATGATCATAGACGTTCCCCCCATGTTCAGCCTTTGTCTATCCCAAGAATTCACTTCCAAGGTAGGCAGATACCTTTCCTTAGACTGGTTTCACTTGATCCTCAAGACCAATTATGGAGCTAAAATGAAGATAATATCCAAACCTCTACATTTGGAACATGTGGTTGATGAAGCCATGATCAATTTTGAGGGTGCCCATACCTCTTTCACCAAAGAGGAAATATATTGCACCAAGCTACTAGAAGATGAAAAAGTAACCGAAGACTGGACAAATTCGAAGGAAGTTCTCTTGAATGAATATATAGACGTTGATCCTTTTGACAACTATCATGCTACCAGGTTGGGGACTTATGTCATCTATGATGAAGATCAAGTGCTTCTGAAGGTCATGAAGAAACCTGAAAGAGGTCAAGCCTTAGAGCTATGGATGCTGCACTTTGATGGAGCCAGATGCAAAGTTGGCACAAGAGCTAGGATATGTCCGATATCCCCACACAACAAAAAGACACTCTGGTCATTCCGCTTCTAGTTTTCTTATTTGAAAAATGAAGCTGAATATGAAGGCCTAGTGCAAGGTCTAAGCCTTGAAGAGCAGATGGGCATCAAGCAATTAATGGTGTTCAAAGATTCCAAACTATTGCTCAACCAAGTCTGAGGGCTCTTCATAGCCAATAATGTCTGCATGAGATCTTATAGACATAGATTCTAGGACCTGATTGAAGGTTTTGAAGATTTCAATATTCAAACAGTTCCTAGAGAACAAAATATAGAGGTGGATCACCTGACAACAATCGGATCTCAATTTGATCTTGCTTTCAACTTAATTCATAACATACACTCTATGTGAGTGATATTCTGACCAGCAATTCTAGATAATGATCAGAGCTGGCAAGTGTTCGAGAGTGATGAACACATCGCTTCATTCATCCAATAATTAGGAGAGTTCGATGAGCAACTCCAACCATATATTGTTGAGGCCTACGACAAAAAAATCATTCAGCTAAGGTCCAACAAGCTTCCCAAAGGACTGGTCACTCTCGAAAACCTGTTTGATTGTGATGATGCAAGAAATGACAAAAGGAAGTTTGCAACAGACAAAAGCGACTATGTAGACCTTCAGGTCAGAGATGGTAGGAAACTCAAGGTGGGAAAAGATGTTTCACAACATGATAAATAAAGGATCAGCCATTTTTGTGAAAAGTATCAAGAAGTAGTGTCCTGGACATATGATGACCTCAAGGGATACAATCCCAACATCATCCAACATACTATAGAGTTGATGAAAGGTGCAAAACTAGTCCACCAAAAGTAGAGTCCAGTAAATCTGAAGATTGAAGCCTTGATGGTGCAAGAGCTGACAAAGCTAATTTAGTCTCGGATCATCTTCTTGATTAAGCATAGCACATGGGTGTCCAACTGGGTCCCAGTTTGAAAGAAGAATGGAGATATATTCCTATGTGTCAAATTTTAGGACCTGAATAGAGCATCTCTAAAGGAAAACTACCCATTGCCTTCCATGGAGTCTATATTGCAAACAGTGGTAGGATCAGAAATGTTTTCTTTGTTAGATGACTTCTCTGGGTACAACCAAATCTAGGTCAAAGAAGAGGACCTATTTGGATGATTTGACTATATTCACTAAGTCTAAGGTCACTTTGATCACCTAGAGATGGTTTTCAAAAGATGCCAGGAGTTCGGGGTATCCCTGAACCCAAAAAAATGTGTCTTCAAAGTGTCGCAAAGAAAATTATTGGGACATGTAGTGTCCAAAGAAGGAATTTCAATTGATCTTGAGCAAGTAAAAGAAATCAGGGAACTTCCCCTACCAGTCAACAAGAAAGGGGAGTCCAGCCTTTCTTAGTGAAGGTAAATTTTGTAAGAAAATTCATTTTGGATTTTGCAGGAATAATTAGACCAATAACCCTAATGCTAAAAAAGGATCAATTATTCAAATGAAAAAAAAGAAACTAGAGATTCCTTTGAGAAGGTAAAGGATGCTATTTCTTCAGCTCCTATACTGGTAAATCCAGACCTGTTGAAGGACTTCATAATGTATGTATTCAATAGCAAGTCAAGCATTTCTACTGTCTTAAATCAAAAAGATGATGAAGGAAAAGGAGAACATCCAATAGAATTTCACTCCCAGACCCTAAAGGAATATGAGATTAATTGCAACTTCATCAAGAGGCAAGCATTTGTTACTGTTAAGGGACTCAAGCAGTTCTGACACCTCATATCTTGCAACAAGGTGATTTTTTATGTTGTGCATTCTAGTGTGCACGAATATGTAATGGAAGGAGAAATCACTAAAAAAAGGGCCAATTGGATCACTAAGATCCTTGAATATGACATTGAGGTCAAGCCTACAAAGACTGTCCAAGGAAGAGGACTATGTGAATATCTAGCGCATGACAAGGAAATGGCGGTTGAAGAAGAGCAACTGGAGCTGGTTCTAACAAATGAGTCTACATCTGAAGGTTATTGGCTAGAAGTAGAGTAAGGTTTATGCATACTGGAAAATATCTACCAGGCCTTCTCAAAAGAGAAGATTTTATAGACTGCAAAACAACAGATATGTGCTCATCGAAGGGGTCCTTTTCAAAAGGAACTTCAACAACGTTCTATTGCAATGTGTCACCATGGAGCAAGCAAAGAAGATCCTCAACACTTTCCACAGCAGTCTTGTGGGTGGACACTTCTTTGTGAATACCACCATCATCAAGATCATGTGTGTTGGGTACTTCTAGCCTACATTATTCAATGACTCATACTCATTGGTAAAAGGCTGCAAGGAATGCCAATTCTTCACAGGAAGAAGGAAAAACTTTGCAATGTCTCTCAACCCAATAGTGGTTGATAAGCCATTCGCACAGTGGGGCCTTGATTTCATCAAGATGATCAATCATACCTCCAACACCAGGCACAAATGGATCCTCACAACCATAGACTACTTTACTAGGTGGACTGAAGCCATGCCCCTAAAGAATGTGACAAAGGCAGAGATTGTAGACTTCTTGGAGGGGCTAGTAATGAGATTCATCCTGCAAATATTATCATTTCACACAACACCAAGGCTTTCCTAGGTTCTAAGGTATGTCACTTCGCACTCGTGCATGGCATATTCTTAAAAATGTCATCAAATTACTACCTATAGGGGAATGGCCTGGCCGAGTCGACTAACAAAAATCTAGTCTGACTCATCAAAAGAATCGGGTTGGAACACCAAAGAGAATGGCATAAGTACCTTCGGGTAGCACTTTGGGTTGACTGTATAACTCCCAAGCAAGTCCTCAAGACTTCACTTTATGAGCTAGTGTATGGGAAAGAAACACTATTGCCCATCTCTATGGAGATTTCAGCACTACAGTTGCTCAAATATCTCAAAGTTGAAGAAAATGGATCCATGGAGATTCGACTGGTGGAGTTACTGGAAGTGTAGGAAAAAAGGAAAAGGCCTTGATAGCCATGTCCAACTTCCATCAAGTGGTTAAGAGATGGTTTGACAAGAGAGCTTCAGACCAAGGTCTAAAATTCAGAGACCTAGTATTAAAATTCAATGAAAGGGTTGTGAAGCTAGGCCAACACGGAAAGTTCAACAGTATGTGGGAAGGCCCTTTTAGAATAATTCAATGCAAGAAACACAATGCATTTAAATTTGAAAATATGGATCAGGAAGCATTGGGTATTCTGGTTAACAAGATTCACCTAAAATTGTTTAATTAAGCTTCACAATTATTCTGCCAGTGTAAATATGTAAGTAGTGTAATTATTTTTCTTTCATTTTTTTGTTGGATGGTCTTTCAATTTAATTCATCTCTGCAAGAAGTAGGAAAATAAATCAAACTTATTACTACAAGAGGTAGAGAAATAAATGCGACCCATATGCAAAAAATGAACCCATATGCAGAATTAAAAAGTACTCAAAGAAGTGAAGAAAAGAGAACCCATATTGCAGAATCAAAAGGAAAAGGAGACAGAAGTTTAGTATAAGTGGTATATTCATTATATATATACTTCAATAAATACATTTTTAAAATGGCTCTGAGGCCATACATTTAAAATTATATCTATATATTCTGCAACTTCTTCATATATATGTATGGTAAAGCCCTTTTCCAGGCATATATACAAAAAATGGATTAACAAAGTGTTGATTTCTTAAAACATAAAAAGGTTTTCAGTCTCAAGCAGGAGCAATGGGAGCATCATTAGCAGCATCCTAAACAACATCATCATCAATAGGGGCATTAGGAATGGCAACAGGACCAACAACAGTAGCAACATCAATAGGAGCAATGGCCAGTGGCAAGGGATATACCAATCAGCGAGTCAGGTGTGTACCACTCTCATGCATAGAAAAGCACCATTATAACAGCATAGCGGTAAATGATGGGTTGAGTGACCCTCTATAACAATGCTCTTCGCGGAGTTTGAATGGGGAACCCTTATGTGGCACCGCAACATCTTCTTCAATGTGTGTAGCATGGGTCACTGGCGGTGAGTGACCATATACCACATTAGCCACAACCCTGGATTTGGGCATCTCAAAGGTGCCGAGGGGAATATTGCAAGCACCGGTGAAGGAATCATACGCTTTGGAACCTAAATATCAAGTAACAAGGAAAAATAGTGAGAACATACGTCAGTATTGACCCTATATTTATCCTCGTACTCAATGCAGTCCCTCCCCAGAACCCACTTCATCGCTACTATGGCCAATGAATGTTTATTCTTGGTCATTCTCTTTAGATGTCTATTCGATATTTCACCTAGAATTTTGTTTGGTACTTGTTACAAACTAGCCTAATGAGAGTATTCATGGTGCTAATCTCTATGCAACTGTCTAATGCAAGCTCTACACAACTACCTAAGTCTAGCTCTACGCAACTGCTAATGTTAAATTCTGCCTAATTGCCTAATACCAATTCTTCTCAAATTTCTGTGTGATTTTGCTATTGTCTAAGCGCCTATTTATAGAAATAGCTAGGATATGCAAGGTAATATGTGTGTGATAAGCATGATGCTAATCAAGTACTGACTCGAAAATCCCACTAGAGCTTGCTCAAATTCCCACCAAGCTGTGTCTTATAAGTACAATTTGTTGCATACAAAATTAATAAGATCTGATTAATTAGCATAAGCTAGTGGTAGTCCTCAGTGGTAGTCTGCATGGCCAGGTGCTGAGGTGTCACATTGCAAGAATTTTTCAAACTCCAAAGTAGAATACAAATCTTTTCAAGTACTTATTGCATATTTTGGCTTAATCATTCCTTTTGGGATATTAATTGCCAAAGCAGGCGAAAGCCTAAATGCCTTCAAATCGTTAGCTCAATTTCCCAAGAAAATTGTACCGTAGGACATCATTACCAAATGTCATTATGAATTCTTGTCATTTCAAAATGACAAGGAATTCATTTCGCACAAGCAAAAGATTTGGTGTTACATGTCAAATTTAATGCTAAAAAGCAATCATTGTTGGCTACCCCAAGAAAGAAATAGCTAAGTATTACATGCAAGAAGCTAACATTGTGAAAGCTTCTTGAGCATGCTACCTAGAGCAAAGATTTTTGAGTGCAGATAGAGCCGAAGTGAATTGTAGAAAATTTACAGCACAAGGAAAATGGCTGAAAGTTCTCAAATAGAAACGCAAGGAGAGGAAACACAGAGCTTGTTTGACGTCATGTGTGCAGTACCAGCCACCTATATATTTGAAGATGTCTCTTATGCTTTGCCTAGGATACCATAGAAGCCAGAGTGGGTAAACACATAGGCCTTAGAAAAGAAAAAAACCCACAAGGACTAGAGCCAAATAAAGGAGGAATGGGATAACATTCATGATCCCATCATTGAAAAGAACACTAAGACTCTTAGGGAGGCGTCCTACAAGAGAATGAAGAAAAATAGTGACCCAGATTCTTTGGCATAGAAACAATGGTTAGTGGGCTTCCACAGTATATGGTCTCATTTGTGCACTACTAATCAGAGCTAGTTGATGAGGCCATTAATCATTTCAACCCAAATACCAACACCATCAAGGGCTAGGAGCTAAGAGTTAAAATCTATGTAGAAGCTATCTAGAACATGCTATGCATCCCTATAAAAAACTCTAAACTGGACAAGATGGAGTCATTCACTCCAAGAAAAGGGGAGAAAATATGGAAAACCATAGATTTTGCTCTAGATTTTTATAACAAAGAAACCAAAAGGCCCAGGGAAGATCATAAAAATCCACCACAGATTTTGGCAACGCACAATGCTTTCCTCACAGACATGCAGGATGCCTTCTCAATGATGGAATTTGTTAGTGGCCTGGACACCGATAGATATATTTAGGAATTTCAACTGGGCCTAGGGTTGCAGTTGCGCAAGCAACATTCCTTTTTCTGGTATGACTTCGTAGAAGTCATCGTCAAGGAGATGTTGAGGCAAATAAGGAAACAAAAAATGTAGCTGAGTTTTAGGTTTCCTTCTTTCCTTGCCCATATGCTTTTGCATCAAAACCCTAACTTCTTCAAAAAAACATGTGAGGTTGGCTATATTTGATGAAAAGGGAAGAAGAAGGCTAGTTTCTATATGGACTCCTCTCCTCTCCTCAACTTATGATTATTATGCATTTTCAGATTATTTCTTGACTCTGATTCTACAATATTTGAGAGAGGATGGTGGTCTTTACCAGCTCACCTCAAACCAGACAAAGTATATGCAGAATTTCACTCTGAAATGCAACTGGTTTCTCAGAGAATATTTCACATTTATTCAGATGTGCAACTTTACAAGGGAACCATTCTGGCTTCCGACATGTGTCACAAATTGGGTGTTGGCCCTTGAAATGTTTTGGCAAGTGTCAATTATTGACTATACCTTTTGTGGAGGCAAAGCCAAGAAGAAAGGATTTTTCATCTGCCCGCTGAGCTTTAAAATGATGGTTATGGCCAAGAAGCAGACGCATAAGTTGCTAGAGGTGAAGCTAGCTCATTTGGGGCTAGTATGGTTTGTGAAAAATGGCATTACAACCCCAACAATGACTTACCAAATTAACATGTCAAGATAACACACAACCCCCGTCCTTACTGGGAGAAGTGGTGGAACCCACTAAAGGACCAGGATGATCTATTGGTTGACCTAATTCACATTCCCACAAATGACAGTAGGTCACCATAGCTTAAGTTCTACTTCCCTTTGGTGAAGTATGATGAGAAGCACCAAATAGGGGCCACCCTTTATAATGAGTTGTCAAGAAAAGAAAACTAGAGTAAGGAAAGGATTAGAGATTTTTGGTTTTACCACCAAGAGATCAAACAGCCTTATACCCCTTATTAGGACATAGAGTCGGCTAAAAAAATTAATAAATTGTGGAATGATGAGCATGAGGATTAGGACACAAGCGATGACAAGGACATTGACTTGGATGAGGCTAGGACATACATAGGGAAGGGGAAAGAAAAAGAAAAAGAAGTACAAACGGCCCCAACGCAGCTGAAAGAGAAGGCAACGAAGCAACTTAGCAAGGTTTCTTCAAATGTGCGGATGAACATATTGTGTTTGAGGGCCTCACTGACTTGTACTTGGACTAAAAAAAGAACTAGAATAACTCCACAACAAGAGTTAGAGGCTATAGAGGTGGAAAATTCTCTGCCTGTCAAAAGGCAGCACACAGAAGTAGCTTTTGGAGAGAGTTCGCAAGAGCCCGCAGCAAGCCAGGAGCCCATAGTGATCCATGGATCACAATCATCTTCACCGCAAGTAACTTTCGCTCCCTCTTCTCTTATTTCATAATATTTAGTTCCTCTTGTTGTGTCTATGACATCCCTCGCTTCAAGTTTTGGTCTTTTTTTGCTTTTGTCGCAAAGCTCGTGGGAGGTTTCTCCTAGTTCTCCCAAGTGAGACCATTTGCCTTGAATCTGTCACGAACCTTTCCACCTTTTGTTGGATCCCAGTCCACATCCATTATCACTTCACTTTTTACATTTGTGGTCGCCATTTATACCCCTC
Source organism: Sequoia sempervirens (assembly GCA_007258455.2). Classification (NCBI taxonomy): domain Eukaryota; kingdom Viridiplantae; phylum Streptophyta; class Pinopsida; order Cupressales; family Cupressaceae; genus Sequoia; species Sequoia sempervirens. Next base: position 96,604 of record VDFB02127713.1, read on the forward strand.
TTGCTACTACTATATCGGCCCTGACCTAGTCTGCCCAGCAGATGGAATCTACCATGACTCCACTACCGCGACCACTTCCCTTGAGCCCCCTCACTAGATCACAACCAAAATTTGGCATATTCCTCTATTATCCCTGCAAACAATCTCTCTTATAAGGGAAAAATTTCCCAAAACCACCACCCTCTCATTCCCTTTCGCTCTTCCTCTTGGTGCACCCTTCGCAGGTGGACTCATTAGATCGCCAACACATTTTTTGACAGAGGGAGTTAAAACAAATAAGCACGGGCTATCAAGATCCAGAAGCAAAATACCAACGATGCTAAAAAATTGGTTGAGCCAAAAGTATAGACTATTTTCAATGAGGCTCAACAATAGCTGCATTATGCAACCATGTATCTGATTGTCATCAAACCACAAGGAGAGATGCAACTTGATGATTGCAACATGTATGCTATGGGACTCAACCTAAGCATACTTTGGCCAGGTAAAGACAAAGTTGAGAGCTGTGGAGGCTTTCTGTGGTGGTGATCCTTGACTTTTCACTAAGAATCCCCGAGGTCACCTAGTTGAAAGAGGAAGAAAGAGTTGAAAAAAATGTAAAGGAAGACCAGTCCCTACTAGCAAGGGCGAGGGGCAAAGGGATGTAGAATGCAATGGCGGCTTATCACAGCAGTGAAGCGGGAATTCTAAATTTGGGGAGGAAATTACAAAGTTTCAATCGATCCCCAACCTAGTCATCAGGTTGCAGCTATAAAACCAAGAATATCAGGAGCCAGTTGGTTCCGGCCAGGAGCAAAAGAAGTGCATGAAAAATGAGGTGAAGGCATCAACAGCGTGTCGAACAAAAATTTACAGAGTAGAAGGACATTACAAATTTCTAGGATGAAATGAACTCAATTGGAGAATGAAATCCGGGAGTAAGTCTTCCCTGAGAGAGGGAATTAGCAAACAAAAACCGAGCCGAAGAAAACTGGCTTGCCAAATTGAGAGCTTTGTAGGGATAACTTTTGACTGCAAACAAAAAAATTGCAGAACTGACACAGGATGTTAGTTCAAGGGATGTTGAGATTAGTCTTTTGAAGAGTCTTCCCCAACCCCATGTTGCCTAGTTGGATCTCCTTCTAGTGGCTCAAGAATTATATATCTCATAATGGGAAAAAGTCAAGGCCTTCTGCTTGACTCTTCAACTGACATTGCAATTCATGGCGGAAGTTCATAGAATGATTGAGTGATTCCCACAATTAATCGCAAAGAGCGTTCCTGAAGTGGAAATATTGTTGGATAAGTTATACATAGTGCCAAATGAGGACTTAGAGCACACAGGGATTGAGGACCGCAAATCAGCTACCAAAATAGTAAAGGAGTTCATCCACTGCCACATAGCCATCCTTCATGCTAGCAAGTGTGTTGCCACACTGGGTCAAACTATGAACATCATGTAGGTGAGATTCTCCAAGCTAACTCAAATGGGCTTTCCTTCCCCATTCCTTTCTGATCATTCAGTGGCCACAATAGAGCAGATTGCAACAAATATTGAACAGAAGCAGCGGGACACCTCCACTTTCCAAGGATTTAGCCAACCCCCTACTATAGAAGATATTGAGGGTGTCAATCATCAAATAGTTTGGTTGCTCTTCCAACTTGAGTCTAGGGTCGATATACCTGCAATGTTGCCATACAAAGAAGTGATTGATCTACATGAGGCACACGATAATCTGCAAGTCATATCAATGCCCTCCAAGGTCAACTGGCTACCTCTACAGACCACTCTCTCCAACCTCTGATTACATCACCCAATGGATAAGGCTCTAGTCTTCAAACCATAATTTTTTGGTTCCTCATTCCATAGGTGAAATGCCCCTAATAGTCGCCAAAAGTTGTGGACATAAATTTTCTCAAGCTCCCTTCAGGTTATTCTTATTTTTTCTAAGTTTGGCCCATGTCCCATACATTTGAACATCATCAGGCCCCTTTTTGAAGAGCTTCATCTGCTACCACCACATGTCTGCCAAGTGCTCTCTGAAGGGATTTCTTCCTTTGCTTTTCTTCCGAGCCCCGCCATGCTTCCACGTGTTGATGCAAGCAAGGTGGATCAAAGACTCTCTTCAACTTGAAAATGACCAAAATCAATCTAAAAACAACTCCTTACAACACAAATCCCTTTACTTGACTCAATCCCTCTTCTTATGGCTTGTAGCCCTCAATAACCAACCAATGGAGGTATCTTTTAGAGAAGGCCATATAGTGGCCTATCAAACTCCACAAAGACTCACCATAAATTCTTAAACAACATACCAAAAGATCTCATAGGGTTTCTTTGACCCAACAACAAGAACCAATAACCTGCCATGCTTCTAGGCTACTAAATTAGCCCTATTTTTCAAATAAAGTACCTTTTAAACATTTGAAAAACACCTAGACTCATTCGACAGTCTTATATTGTGACTCAAAACTACATATTCTCAGATACATTTGCAGATACAAGCCTTCTAATGCACTACACCATGAAACCCTCCTCACACACAAACACCTAGGGTTTATTGAATCTCCATATACCTGGGCTTTCCAATCCAATTCAAGGCACCCAATAGACTCTAAATACCCTACACATGCTGAAAAATACATTACATGGGCCATTCCATCACTGTTTTATCAAAACCCAATACTAACACCTTCATTTCACATAGAAAACACTATTACTCTGCCCTAGGGCTTGACCCCAAATCACATAGCTCACTTTATTTTCCCACAAAATAGTGTAGACACCTAACCTACCATTATACCATGCCTTTCCACTGAGAAACGGACCATAACAGTAGGTGGAAAGGCTTATTTCATTGTTTACTCCTCAAGCAGGGCCTTCACTGGTTTTTACTAGTCAGTCACAGGGAATGAACAAAACCTCCCACAAAAATTTATATTAGATCCTCAAAATTGATGCAATGGAATACTAACACATGCTATTAAACTATGAAATTAATTTCAAAGCATCTACAAGACTGCACAGACCGTATAGACTGAATAAAGTTCAGAAAACTAGAAAAATAACTAAGAAAAATGTTGCTTCTTGATTGATTTCCACCATACAAAACTTCAACAACCTCATGGTCGAGCCTTTTGAGGCTTTAAATACATTTTTTAATCAGTTTTTAACTGTCCAACGTCTACAACCACTTTTTGAATTCCATGTCCCTTCAAATTCCCATTTGCTGCACTTTGACAACTTTTGTTTTGAATCACCATTTAGAACTTTGTTTTGCAACTCTCACCTATTTTGACAACCAAGACACAAAATCTATCCCATTACATATTAAATGGTCTTTTTGGACCTTATTTAACATATTAAACTCAAAATATCCCCACACTAACTACTTAAGAACCATTCCTAATTACTCATTACAAAAGAAGTTGGTCTTATTGACCTTATTGAGATAAAAACTCATCAAAACCTAGAGCCTACTTGGTATGATCTTAAATTGACAAAGATTGTTTAATGATGCTCCTACACCATACACCCCAACATATAACTTTTCCAAGTCCCTTGGAAAGAACCTTGCAAATTTTCCTCCATTTCTCTTCATTTGTCTTTGATCTTCAAGCTTGCCTTTAACATGTTCACTTTGCATTAGTTCATCACTGTCTTGGACATCCTTGTCAATATCTTCACTTGTTGCATGCTCCACTCTATCAGACATTATCATGGGGTGTCTTCCTTTTTTTCCTTCATAAAAATTTGATGTCACAGTCTTTTTTACCCCTATACACACATTATCATCTTTTTCCATCACCTCACCTTGTACCTCTTGCATAGTCCTTTGCCCCATGTTCTTTTTGTCTCCATTCTTTGCACTGTCCATTGTACCTTTACCTTTTGCAACCTCTATCAGATTTGTACCTATACTTTTCATTGTCCCCTCAACATAAACTTTTGTCCTCTCTACTTTAAGAAATCCTGCCTTCTTATTCACTACATCATCAATCTTTGTCCTAACAACCTTGCTCATTCCTTTACCTGCTACTACAGGACACATGGCAGTCCCAATCAACACTCCATCAATGAATTCCTACCTTTCCAAAGGCCTCCCACTCTTATACTACTCTATACTAACCTGAAACATCATTCCACATTCTTTCCTTTTCCACACC